>JASANC010003269.1:0-73844 GCA_030248135.1 Theristus sp. LFF4_11
CAGACAATAAAAAACAAAACAGAAAAACAGTAACAATTTACCGATCAACACACCTGTTCTTCATCGGTGATACAACTGTCATTGTCGTCGTCTTGTGGAGTTTCAACCCGTTGTCGCTTAGCGGTTGCAAAACGTCGTTTATCATTCGAGCCAGCGTGTTTGTGCGAACGTCCCATTATGTCGTTGTGAAAATGATCGAAATTGAATCCAGCAACAGTCCTTTGTCGAAATTCTACAGACGGTGAACCTGGAACAGCACAAAATAGCATGTAGATCAGCGAGAGAAAATTATGGAATCGAACACGTTTCGGGCCCGAATCACAGACGTGTTCGACTCTGACAAAACCTGACACTGGACCATCCACACCCCCCCCCTCGAAATTTGCTAGACACCCCACCCACCCCCCCCTACATGGACCTAAGTAACAGTGACACTAGGGTTGTTAAAAAAAACAAAAATCGTCATTTTTTTTTAAATTTAAAAAAAAAATTTCAAAAATCAAAGTTGTGCTAAATCAATCAGGGAGTCCGAAGAACCACATATGATATGCAAGCGCCTCCCGAATGACTCCCGTATGGCGGAACTTTGCAGATTTTGTTTTGGTGACCTCAATTACCAATTTTCCAAACCGTCACCATGCCTCTTCTTGTGTTTAGACCTCCAAAACGTCACTAATTGTCCCCAGCTGAGCTAATGCTAAAGTGAAGACAAACATACCGCCTTGAAATTCGATCAATTCTTCTGATGGTGTCGCGACGACACGACACGAAGCAGCAACCAGACAACGTAGCGCTTGCAAACGGAGCAGCGAGCACAATCGGACGCTCTGCGAGGCGAATCGTCACCTTATCTGCATCGGAAATGGTAGGCTAAGCTTTGGGACGCTCAAAAACTTCATCGCAGATGTTGTCGAAGCCTAAAATCAGTCGGTAAAACGGCCCAAAATCGACTGTATAATCAAAAAAAAATTTGTTGAACTTTCGAAAAATTGTGCCAAAATTGAGGTTTTCAGAGCATATTAGAGAAAAAATTTTCGAATTTTTTTTTTTAAATCGGCATTTTTGTTTTTTTTAATCATTTTCAAGTTGATAACTGAATGAATGTTTCAAACAATTTCACGAATTTAAAACTCGTTGTTTCGCTTAAACATGTAAAACGGTGATATTCCAAGAGACCAACAATGCAAACTGGCCTTGATACAAAATAGAAAACCTGGATTCTGGTTAATTAAGGCGCGTTTAGCAATTAGATTTTCTTGCGTACGCACGGAGACAGAACTTAAAAAATGGCTACGCGAATTAGAATTTCGTACGCATGACTGTCGTTCGCACGTAACGACTGTTTTGCGCGCATGATTTAGAACGTTGTCCGTGCACACGCAAAAAAACTTGTGCCCACGCGAATTAGAATTTCGTGCGTGTGACTTACGTCTGTCCGACACGACTGTTTTGCGCACGGGATTTAGAACGACTGTTTGTCCGTGCGTAAAAAGACAAATGCGCACGCGAATTAGAATTTCTTGCGCACGACTGTCCGACGACTTTTTGCTGCTGGCAGCAAAAAGTCGTTCGACAGATGTGCGGAAAAGTTCATATTTTCCAGTGTCTGTTAATTTTAAGTTGAAAATTAAGGTATTTTAGATGTTGGGGCAACGGAAAAAATGCTCAGTTTTATTTGGTGTGTCTACTTGCCTGTTTTGAAAAGAAAGAAAACTGAAATCTACTGGAAACTGTTGTATTTCGTTGTTTGTTTGTTTGTTTGTTTGTTTGTTTGTTTGTTTGTTTGCTTGCTGGTGTCGGAGAAGGGGGCTGCTGGTTTCGTGTCGTGTCGTCGCGACATCATCAGAATTATTGATCGAATTTCAAGCCGGTATCGTGTCGTGTCGTGACCGTATGACGATTTTTGTTTTTTTTAACAAAACAACCCCCTCCCTATGTCAGCGATTCGGCGGCGGTCGGCCCGGCCGCCAAATGACTAAATAATGACATACGATAAAGCAAAGCACACAAGGAAGTTGGAAAGAAAATTTGGTTTGAACTTTCAAAAAATTTTGCTGAAGAAAACCGAATTTTTAGAGCAAAGAAAGAGAAAATTTTTTCAATTTTTTTTTAATTCCCCCCACCTAGGGTTAGGGGGAAAAATCCGGATTTTTTTTAAATTAAAAAAAATTAAAAAAATTTTTTTTTTACAAGTTAGGTTCGAAGCGTCTCGTCGAGCTGAGTTCATCTAGACTATTTTCAGAACGACCCGGAAAACTATAAGAGCGAAAATCGTGTTTTATTGAAATTATGACCATTTCATAGAGGGAAAGTTGCATTTTCAACAGTTAAACAGGACAATTTTCGACGTGTACTTGAATATTGAAGTTGTTCCTCTTTAGAAAATTACCAAAATTTGACTGTGTTCAAAAATTCCTGTTTGCTGTAGCTAAGTCGGCAACCCCTGTCGACCCGGTCGTTTACTTTCAGGTTCAACCAGCTATGCTATCTGCCACATGGCGAGAGCCCACTCTTCAAATCATCGTATCGAAAACACGTACCATGATTTCGCGATCACGTTGCGGGCAACTGACAGACGCAAGTTTAACACGTTAGTTTAGCTCAGCACGCAAGTTTTAACATGTGGCCATGTTATCGGGTATCTGAAAAACGGTCGTGTGATGTGGTATTAACCAACACCTCCGCTCCAATTGTTTAACAATATATCGCACAACTCCATTGTAGACCTATAACATACGCCAATCAACAAGATATCATGTTCATCTCATGGCCTACCGACTAGTTGCAAGAAAACGATTTCTGAAACGATATTTCAATTCAGTTAAGTCATTTCGACGCTAAAAATTGACTCTAGAAGTCATCCAAATCGAAAAACATGGAGTACCGTACGTCGGTCAAAATGACCAAATAATGACATTTACCTAAGCACACAAAGAAGTTGGGAAGAAAATTTGGTTTGAACTTTCAAAAAATTATGCGATAAATCGAATTTTCAAAGCAAAGTAGAAAAAAAAATTCCAAATTTTTTTTTAAGTTTGAAAAAAAAATCCAAATTAAAAAAAAACAAAAAAAAATTAAAAAAAAATTTTTCAAAGCCCCTAAACCCTTCCGTATACGGTCCGTAGTTTTGTTAAGCGTGCGCCGTATAACCTCCGTCTCCGTATACGGTCCGTAGTTTTGTCAAGGGCCCCAATAAGTTTCCTTTGGAATCAGACAGTCATTCTCTCGAAATTTTGCTTTCGCCTTCAGTTTCACTTTCAGTCAGTACTGTTTTTGAAACACACACGGACCGGCGGACACGACTAGAGTAGCTGCTAGCTATCAATTGGATTAATTAAAGAGCAAACAGGCTCACAAACTGGTCGTGAGGCTTACAAATAATCTTGATTCATTGAAACAATCGGTTTTCAAAAGCAACATGAGCAAACGGTTGGTTTGTCGTTTTTTTGTGTTCATGTATTCGAGTTCGAGTTCGACAGCATTATTTCACTTCAGCGTTTCAGAATCAGATGTGGTTGATCTGCACTTGTTGGATGGAACTGTGAACATTTGAGCTGCAATTTGTCACGATCACGATCTCGTTGCACATTTTAATGTTTTCTGTTCACCGCAGGTTTGCCACGTTGAATTCCGTGAAAAAAGACTCTCGCGGTGGCGACGGTGGTGCAGGCGCTGAGGGCAGCGACAGCTCTGACGACGCTGACGCCAGCAACGACGATCGCCAGAGCTTCTACGTTGGCGGTGGAGAACGCAGGTAGACGCGCAGCACAGACAGGCTCTTGCTGTGGCGCTTGTTGTCGCTTTGTTGCTTCATAAAACGCACATCTCCAGTGGGCAGCAAGTGTTGGGACCGCACGGCGGCGACCGCTCGCAGCGCCCCGAGGAGCTGGTGCATCGTTTGTTTGAGGACGCGCGGCGTGCTGGCGCTGAGCCGCTCAACGAGCAGGAGGTCTTTGTTCATGTTCATTTTTATGGCATTATTATGAAGATACGATTGAATTTGAACTCTGCGACATCAAAATGCGGAATGTTTTTTTTTGTTGAGGCACAGTCTGGCTCGGCTGATGGCGGCACACAGTCGCAGCGCATTTTTTCTGGGTCTGGTCGTCGTCTGGGTGAGCCAACGAACGCACACGCACCAGCAGAGGCAGCAGCTGCCGCAGCAATACTTGGACACCCCGTTGACATGCATGCTGATCAAACACAACCGGTACTCGCATCAACTGCTGCAGTCACCATAAACTCGCACCAAATCACTTATTTCTGTCTGGCTGATTGATGGCTGTTAGAACTTGTTCATTGGTGACATTTTCATGAATCAGAAGCACTCCCAAGAATTGACTCGAACGAAATGCAGCAATAACCGTTTTCTTGGGAAAATTAAGGGACTGACCAGTACTACCGGCTCACAGATTTCGGTGACGCTGAAAATGTGGCAGAATGGATTCTCGATAGACGACGGCGAACTGCGCGACTATCAGGAGCCGCGGAATCGAGCGTTCTTGGACGCCGTGCGAAACGGGTTGGTGCGGTCCGCGGGTGCTTCATGATCGTTCAGCCCGGCTTGCGTGATGGTGCTGATTTTAGACGCAAATCGGGGTCACTTGCGACAATTATCAACAGTGACCACAAGCTTGTTTGTCAGCCGCATCCCGGCCGAGCTGCTTGCACGCAACGCAGGCGGCGAGGTTGACCTGCGCATGGAGATGCACGTCAGCGAGCCGTACCGTGCGCCCCCGATGAAGGCGTTCGCAGGCCACGGCGCCCGTCTCGGCTCGTACGTGCCTGCTGCTGCCGACGCAGCCTTGCCGCCGCCTGCTGATGCTCAGAACTCTCGTTGGTTTCCGTCCATGAGCGGTTTTGCTTCGCAGCTGATTTGTCGTTTGTGCACAGTCCCAACCCAACTGCCAGCACTGCCTGCACTTTATTTTAGATTTCTGATGACACACATGAATAACATGGTGCAGTTGATTTTGTTGCCGTTTGCAGCAGCACCTGCGCCTGCAGCAGCAGCTGAGTCGGTTGGCGACTCGATTGTGTTGAGTGTGGATGAGTCGAAGGCAACTGGATTTGTGATGTTGCGCCTGGCGAATGGGCGCCAGACGAAACTCAGGGTGAATCACACGCACACGCTCGCTGACGTGCGACAAGCGATATGCAGGTGTGTCGCGTTTGCTCATGAAGTTCGGTGTTCTTTGATGAAACCGCGACGCGCCGGCAAGCATTTCACCAGCTGTGTGGTTTGGTTGCTTTTGCGTTCAGTTCGGCACCATGCCAACATCAGCAATACAAAACTGTTGTTTGAAGATTGAACAACTGCTTTCACGGTTGCAGAGCGTTGCCAGAGTATGCGTGCAAGCCGTTCGTGTTTCTGTTGACGTTTCCAAAGCAGCAGATCACAGACGAGTCTCAGTCGTTGGCTGATGCCAAACTGCTGAATGCAGTGCTCGTGCAACGCTGCACTGGCCAATGAGCTGTGCTCTATGATGCTCACGGCGCACGGACGTTTTACAATCGTTCTTAATAAAACATTATTCATCTGTTTTTGTTTCTTTGTTCTTCTTCGTTTGTTGTGATGTGATCGGGTGTGGTTGCTTTCTGGGGTAAACTGTGAAAATAATTACGTTGTATTTTTATATTAATTTTTTTTATCACGAAACTGAAAAGCACAGGTCTATTGTCAGAACGAAAATCCGGTTCCTTTTTTTCGATTACTGTTCTCTCTGTTGTTTTTAGGATAAAATAAAAAATCAAACGGATCAAGGCATCTAGAAGTGTTATGTCATATTTTTTGATTTGTTCATTTCAACCGACACTTCGGTCGTGTCGTACCGTTCGTTTGTTCAATCATTGATTATCAAAGGTTGCTCAGACCATGTGTTCCAAATTGCAGTGCAATTTGTTCTGTCAACATGGGCTTGATGCGCTGGACAGGACTAGACAAGTTGGCGAAAATAGGCCGCATCATCAAAAAACACGGAGGAATCCGTGCAACTGTGAAACAATATTATTTGTGTGTTTCCGCTTTTATCACATTGCGTCTTCGAGGTTTTCTGAATGTTCTGTCGAACTGGCTTTTTTTAGATTTAATGTTTGTTTAGTCGCCACGACACGAACCATTCCAAATTTCTGTTTGGTTCCGCAGGACTGACGACGTGAAAGACGGCAAGCTCGTGGGCATCGACCAGTTTGGAAATCGTTACTATGAGAACAAATACTACCAGTATCCGCGTGACCGCTGGGTCGATTACTCGCGCAAAAAGTGGTTGGACTACGATGCCTCGCAGGTACCACCGGAATGGTACGTTGCGTTGTCTTTTTGGTCACTCGTCACGACCAATTCGTGCACTAACTATTCTTTTATTGGCTATGGTTCAGGCAGGAAGGTGCACAGGAAGATTTTTAATCCCCTTCGGTTTCTAAGGACAAAAAAAATGCAAAACTGATTTTCTTCGCTACAAAGAAAGTGGAGGTTTATTTGTTCACGATGTTTAAGTGTATGAGGAAACACGGGAGACTGAAGGGAGCCGCTGAGCTGCGGTGCGTGGGTGATGTGCGTGTTGTAGGCATCGCTGGCTGGTGCATGCAACGGACGTCTATCCAACGGCTGACAAACAAGCACACGAGCAACATCGGTGGCTGCTGCAGCATCAGGAGAATCTCAGTGGCATGACGCTCAACCGAAAGCACGAGCTCTACTACCCGTACAGCACCACCAGGCCAAAGGTGAATGCTTGGACACCGCAGAGCCCAGCCGCCCCACCAAAATAGCCCAAAGGCGCTGCTTTGTTGCTTTGTAGACATGTGTACACTTTCGATGTTATTGTACAGAAAAAAGTTTGTTTTCTAGTGAGGTGATTGTGATTTCAGACTAAAGCGTCGAGTCAAAAAAATTGTTGAGGCACGCTTTTTGGAGTGTAACAAGCGTTTAGAATGTAGTTTTCTTTATTCTTTGTCAGTGCGCAAATGTATCACACAAAATATTTGTCCATTTTATTTCTTGAATTTTTTTTTCAAAAACAGTAATTTACATCAGATAAAACAATTTCCGCAAAAAAACTGATAAGCAACTGGTGGACAAAAAACTGGTGGAATGCATGATTTGCTTCATCACTCGTATGGCCAATCAATTTGATCTACCAAAACTAAGCGACTTCTTTACAAAGTCTACCTGCAAACGCAACAACCGAGGAATGAAAGCCTGAATGAGCTTGACGTGAAGCTAAGAGCAGTTGAAAGTGCACATAGATGGTGCACCAACAGCCACAAGAACAGTAACCCAATAAACATGATGAAGCTCACCGGCAACAAAGAACAACACTGTTGATTGACAGCTGTCACGCAAATAGGCCGTCATGACAGCCTCCGAAGAGCAGACGTTACTTGCGAATGTCACAGGCAGCGGCACGGCGCTACTGCCAGAGGTAGCGCAGCTGCTGTTGTCGTTTCAGCTGATATCCGAGCCAGCATGGGCCGCACTGAATCTTGTGCACTGTCAGTCGTGTGTTGATGCCGTGTCGGAACGAGCCGTTGATGCACTTCAGTGGGTAGTCACCAATGAACTCCAGCTGACTGCAGTACTCCTTGTCTCCGGTGATCTCAGGACTGCGGTAATAGACGGCCAGTGGACTGCAGTGGTGCATCGAGACAATCAACAAACTGTTGTCGTTGTATGATGACTGCAGCTTGTTGTACGGTGCCACGAATGAACGCTCGCTCATGCCCGTGGCGTCCAGGCTGCACTGCGCTGCTGAAAACAACTGCAGTGTTTTGGTATGAACTATCCGGATAATGTAGTTTGAACGAACAATGATAGATCCTGGAAGTGATCGAACAGAAGTTCGCAGATTTTAACACCTGTCACCTTTCTCGTCGCCCATGGGTTAAAACGTTGAACGACAAGAACGGAGAGGATCCGTTGGCTTTCTAACATGTTGAACACTGGTGGATTCGTGGCCAAGCAATTTGTCTAAGTGACCAAATCGATTTTGATGCGGGTCACCTTTTTTGACCATGAATCTTTTGCAGGAAACGTTCTTGTAGTGCAAATTCAGTGTTTTACGCAAAAGGGATTACTTTGAATTGTTCAAGCGGGCGCATGGCTCACCGTTGTTTGCGCTGCTGATTTGGTTTTCAGCTTTTGGATCGTCGTCCTTTTCATCGACGTATCGCGTCTCAACAGTCTCAAGCATTGGCACCACTGGCACGGCCTCATTTGACTTTGACGCAGCTGACTCCGCACTTTCTGACCCACTGCCCTCGACCAGTTGCTCCTGCGGCTGTGGTACATCTGGGTCGTCGTTGCCTGAGCCCTCAATGACCTCTTCGAGGATGCGCTTCACTGCTGCCGGCTCCTGGTCGTAACACTAATGTTCAACACAACACTGCTGATTGAGACACTAAAGGCGCATTCATGAAGCAGTATTTAGTGACGCGTAGCTGCATATGTTAAAACATAGCTGCGCGGTCACTAATTACTGTTTCATGAATGACCGTTTAAGCAAAACGGCTGTACCAGTGAGCGCTGATTGGAGTTTGCACAATGAGGGTTAACAAACTGTTAGGTTTCACTGGAAACTCAACAGCCTTTTAACGGGAACCTAACAGTCTGTTGGCTTCGCACAGTTTCTAGGAGTATGCCCGAGCTAATCCTGATGTGCCAGCTGATGACCGTTTGTGACAGCCGGTTGCACTGACCTTTTCAATTGCGAATGCAGTTCTGTGCCTGTGATGAATGTGATATCTGTGTGCGAGCACGCACGACGCAAGATACGCCACCAATATTGCCGCGCTCTTCATCGCTGTTCTCTGCAGAGTATGGTGCTCTGTTGCGACGGTCGCTGTGCCGGTTCGTTGGTCTGCATCACACAAAAGTAATCATAAGGAATTTATTCGGTGGTAACGTGTTCAGGGTGGCAAGCAAACGCTCAGCAGAGGAAACACGGGGAATAGCAGCAGTTCATCAACTTTTGCACTTTCTCGACTGAACACCGATAGAAAAGAATCGGCTGTGTCACTCGCTGGTTGTGTGCGTGCGACTTATATGCACGCGATGTGTTTGATTGACGCCACTGCGGCTGCTTGCCTTTGCACAATCACTGTGAGTGCTGCAACGTTTTGAACGGATCACACCCGCGGCCGTGCATGCAGCGACGTGCGCGCTCGTTTTGTGGCCGTTTTTTTCGCTCGTGTTTTTGGCTGCGCACACGTGTGCAATCGCATTGTTGATAACAGTGTTAATTATGTGCGTATATCTGTTCTGCACACAGACGTGATACACACATACGTATTGTTAAATTCGGACAATTTTCGGGAGTTTATCTATACCTTATTGCTGTCGCCGCCGATATGAGAGATGTGCGACAGCGTTGTTCTGCGCACATATGCATGCGTATTCTTTAAAAACACCTAAAACTGCTTATATTTCTTGCAGTGCCACATACATAAATTGCAGATTAGTTTTTTTTTCAATGTGCGCTAGAAAAGTACGGGGCTGCTGTTTGTTGTAATGTGTACACCAATTAATGTTCGAGTTGACCTGCATCTCAGATCGATTATCATTCGAATATCTCTGTACATGGACCAAATGAAGACCGTCATCGACACAGCAAGTTCAATATTTTGATTTTCGGTGCCCCCTCCCTTCCCCCCTCCGAACGCTGGGTGATGAATGATGGATGACTATGACTGATCACTGTGATCGCCAACTTCACTGATATTGGTCTGGTCTGGCCCATGTCCCTTTTTACAACCCATTGAATGCGCTCATTATCACCGTCATAGATGTTTGACATTTCACCCACGAAAACGATGCAATCGCACATTGTTGCCACACAAACAGGTACACACCAGATGTATCATCCACATGAAAGTTCACATGATCAAAGTTCATGTAAACGTCCATTGTGCGCCAGTTTGTTTATCATCGAAATTCAATGTCATTTGAAGACTGACATAAATTCACAGATCATGAACGGAATGCTAGACATCTTTGTTAACGAGTTCTTATGAACGGGACGGCACGAAAGCAGGCGTGAATCTAAAAAACTATAGGAGAGTGTGTGCGTGAAAGAAAGCTGAAATTACATGCCATTGATGAATTGTTGAAATGTGCAAGGCGCAAAAAATGAATGCTCCAAATACTGAATAGGCTCATTTAACTGAAAGCCTCAATTTTTGACTTTTTACGCCCACTTTAAAGTCAATGGCAAATGATTACACCTTTAAAGATAAATGTCATGCAGTTCCATACTGCGCGAAGTACGAAGTACTTTTTTATTTAATTTTTATCATTTCGTTTTGTTGCCAGCTTGTGAAGTTGTGACATGTATTGTTGTGGAAGTTTCAAAACCGTTTACAGAAAAATTTTAATTGCAAATGTCATATCACGAAAGTAATTACTTGCAGTTGTCTTAAGGCTGATCACATTTGCCAGGTCATGTCAGTTGGTCATGATGTAATTATCACGTGTTATGTTCTCACCAAATAAACATGCGCCAATTATCATATAAAAGTCGTCGTTGTTGTTTGACCGCAATTGAACGGTTGTCTATTTCAGCAAACTTGACATAACTGTGCGAAAACATCTGTACAAAACATGATGTATGGGACAACGGCAAAATTGGTGGTGTTGCTGGTGTTTGCGTTGCATTCATGGTCCTCGGTCGTGTCGGTGCAACCGCATCTGAACGAACACAGCAGTACGCCACAAGTTGTTATTATTCATGTTTAATGTTTGATGGCGTTTGCCGGGCGGCACAAAAACGAGTTCAACTCAGACCTACGGAACTAAACATTCATTTATTCAGTCCAACCGGTCTGAGCGGCTTTTTTTAATTTTAATCGATCACACATCACAATGTGCCAATTTCGATTTTAAAAATTTGTGTCACCGGGCGCAGAACTTTTGAAAACTTGTTCGTGATAGATAAACAGGAGGACGTCTCATACCGTTTTCGGTGCGATCAAAAAAAACGGTCTCACGAACATTATGCATGTGGCGCGATGCGTGAAAAGCAATAAAACTGCAAGCCTGCGCTTTTCACACGCGTCAGCGCGATGGTAATTGTTGAGTGACAGATGCGATTAGTAGGTCAAATACACACGAATTAGGTCACACAATCAAAACTGTAACGGCATGCAAATTTACTTTTACTGCCCAACGTTTTTTTACACTTTTTATGAACGTGATACAATAATCAATTTTCTGAAACAATGTGCACAGCTGTTAATGTGTTGCATGCTATGTATGTTGACTCTATCAGATTCTACTACAATCAGAGTATTTTTCATCCGTTTTCCTGTTCTGTAGAAAGGAATAATAGTGTTCGCAAACACCAAGATATTATGCAATTTTTGAACATGCAGTAATAACCATCATGCGTTCAAAGATCGAATCATCTTCAATCAACAACCGATCAATCAACGTGGCTTGCTTGTGCTGCACTTTGCGTTCACTGTGTCACACATAAATTTACTGATAATCATATCATGATTTTAATATTTTAGCTTCGCTTGCTTGAACTCCGGGATTGAGCATCAAAAATGTGGTGCAACTTTTAAAGTCAACAACAACACCTACAGTGTGGCCGACTAAATAAGGCAGTCCTTCAAGGCGGGATCCGCCCCAGACTAGGAGTTGTATTTTTCAAATATGCCAATATAATTCTCAATCATGTGCGCAAGGAAGAAAGAATGAACAGAATAGCACGAAGAATCCCTTAGTTAAAAAAAAACACGTCCGATTTGACACACGATTGGGTTTCTGAACGTTTTTTCTTTCATTCAAATTTCGCGCGCTCCTTGCACCCTGAAAAAAGCTGCCATGTTTACTCGGCCATTCCGTACATGCACTGTATAATTCATGAAACGTCTGCTCACAAATCTGAGCGCGTTGGTCAGCCATACAGCCATATCTAATGTGCTTTTTTCTATTTTTTAGCTCAACTCTATTTCTTTGCAGTATCCCGGTTGGCGATGCTACACAACTGGTTTGTTTGGAAACGGGCAGGTGCAGATGAACGTTTTGCTGACGCCAACGACCCGGCCAAGAGCAGCAGCAGCTCGGAGCTGTTCGGGCGCAAACGTGCGAGGCCTCCGAGCGCCTACGAGCTGTTTGGGCGCAAGCGACAGTGGAATGACGCACAGCTGCGCAGACTGCTCACGGACAATCGCTCCTTCAAACAATTGTACCTGCTGTTTTCGGGATCGGGAGGGTAATAAAACTCGCTTTAGAACTTGCATTGGCATGTTTTGCTTTTGAAAAATGTGACCCCACCCCACTGTCACCGTTTCAATCTTTTTAGGCTTTCACCTCTTCAAAAGCCATTATTTTCGCATTTTTAGGCTTACATTGTTGCAAACATTTTTGTTGTTGAACAAAACAGTTATGTTGTTGAATAACGTTCTGTTCACATTGATTATCGAGTCGAAAGAATTTTGAATAACGTTTTATTTACATTACAGTGCAATCCAAAAATGAACGACCGCAGACAACAATTGATAAGTTTTTTGTTAAAGTTTTTCAGGAATGTATAAAGCATGCAGCATATCGTTTCCAAAGTTGCAATGAAAAAAAAAAGACACACGCCATTTTGAACAAATTCCAAATCAAAATAAACTCATGGTTTGCGAGATCGCAACTGAACGAGCAAAAACAGCTTACAAAATGCAATTATTGAGCAGATATGTATCTTTGAAAATGCAGTTCTCCAAAAACAGTACAAACTTTGGTGAGCTCAGGTCTACTTGGTACTACACTGAAGTAAGATCACTGTCCAGCACTATTTGCAGTGATCAGTTTGCTGTATCGTCTGTTCGTGTGCGTTCCCATCGGACTCAGTCTCCGAGAGCACCGATGTGGGCGTGACCGGGCGTGGCAGGCCGCCAGTGTGCTCGTCAGTGTCCGCTCGCGGCGTCTCATCGCCGTGCGTTTCTTTGGCGGTCTCGTGTGCGCTCACCACGGACGCATAGTCGGGCGGCGGCTCGTTGGTGGCGTCCGTTCGTTGCCCTGCGAGCATGGCCTGCTCGACACGACTGCTGACACTGGCGGCACGCTGTTGCATCTGGCGAATCAAGCGATTGCGACGGAGTTGCTTGGCGTAGAAGTAGGCCATGCAGAAGCACAGACAGAACAGCAACGTCTGCATCACGGTCAGCGCGAGCGTCATGAGACAGCCGACGCGATGCGCACTGGACACGCACTGCGACAGTGGGCCGCTGTGGCTGGCACGCTCGTGGGCGTCCATGGCTGCACGTCTGCAACACGTGCACACGCGTCAATGCACTCAAGCTTACACTACTGACAACCTGAACACTGAACAAAACCGACCTGCACCTGAACAAATTTGTTTAGTAAAAAGGTTCGGTTGACGTTTTTGATGTAGCAGTAGCAGAAGCAGTATGAAGGATACAGATGTAGGAGCAGTGACAGCGATTACATATGTACCTCTCAGCAGGCGAGAGCAACGAGAGCAACTGCGGCAGTCTGACGACTCGATTCGAGTACTCGGTGATGTTGGGCACACCGACCGACTCGTACTGGGGCTGCACGTTGACACTCTGCCGAATGGCGTACAGCT
Source organism: Theristus sp. LFF4_11 (assembly GCA_030248135.1). NCBI lineage: Eukaryota > Metazoa > Nematoda > Chromadorea > Monhysterida > Xyalidae > Theristus > Theristus sp. LFF4_11. Next base: position 13,581 of record JASANC010003269.1, read on the forward strand.
CGCGAGACAGGTAGAACGAGCGCGCTGTGTGCGTGTCGCCGCCGCCCTCATGCTCGCCCGCAATCGCTGCCACCGAACGACGGGCGCGCGATGCAGCACCGTCAGCTTGCATGCACGCCTGAAATGCTGCACTAGAACAGAACGACCAACGCTGTCGCTGAACATCATGCATGCTACATTGTGCAACCAGTCAGTCGTGTGTGAATGGCCAGTTACGAAGGTCAGATGCGAACGCTGTATCATACAGTGTGTTCGAAGCAAAGCGCAACATGCCACAGAAGAAAACAACGGTTCAACGAAAAAGTGCAACATTTTGTTGAGCCTTGTGCCAGTGGTGCCGTTAGCTTTTTGTTGGACAATGTTTCTCAGCGCTGAAAACCAAACATCAAGCAAGCAGCATGCTGACCGTTTGACAGCGTCCGCGACACGGCTGTACAAGACCGGAGAAAATGACGCGTCGCTTGTGGCTGTGCATCGGTTGGCTGAAACGCACGCGCGCACGCACGGAACCGTCGGGCTGGCGGCGCATCGGCTCTTGCAGACTGCGGTCCGTTGGACATCTGACATGCATTGGCAACAAGCTGTGTGCGCTTGATCGGTGATCGCTGCTGCTCACAACACCAAAAACAATAACACGCACACACCCGTTCTCATCGTACAGCTGTGTGATCACGTGACCTTCCATGTCCTGCATCACGACATCCGAGACCTCAAAGTCAATGTCTGTCACTGCAAAAAAAGAAGAATAAAATAAAAAATTCAATAGACTCAAGAGTGAAAAAGTTAAAAACGCATGTAAAATTCGTACAATGTTGACGGTTTTCCATGGTGACCAACAGATAGCCGACATCACCAACGCTGATTTCGTCTGCAAACCTGCCACGATCGTCCAACACTTGCAAGCTGAATGCTGGTGTTAATTGTTGAGGGGCAATGTTGACGTGACGCATCTGTGGAGCGATCAACACTGGTGCACCATCACTGAAGATTGTTGAGTTGACGGCAACAAATACAAGAAAACGGTTTTGAGAAACCGTTGTCACTGAACGTTTTGTTCAAACTTTATATCTGTTTTGAAACCACTTTAAGCATTGCAACTAGTCTGTTCCTTGCGGTTGCGCCCGGTAAGAACATGCCGCAAGCCTCAGGCGAAGCCGCAAACAGCGAACTTTATCTACAACCACTATAAAGTTGCTACTAAAATTACACGAACATTACACGATCATTACACGTGAACTCAGCTTTAGCAGCCAACCCGTTTCTGTTATAACACGTGAACTCAAGTTTTTTTACCAGCTTTAGTAGCATAATAGCAACGTGGTAGCATCTTATGTGTTGGCCCCGAGACTCAACGGGAGCATACATGTACATATGTATGGGTAAAACAGTAGCATGACGCGGGAATTCAAAATTGGTGAGGTGATCCGCGTCCCCGAAATAGGGGATCACTTTGGCTATTTTGAATTGCTACATAAAGAATGAACTAGTTTTCATTTGACGTCTGCAAACGCATTGAGTTGCAAACCCAATAAATGATATTAGCAACGTTAAATAGCATGGTTTCGCAGAGAGGCAGAGAAGGGCAGCAGTACCGTAAGATGAACTCCGTGCCGTTCGTGTGGTGCACCTCAAACGAGTACTTCAGCGTCACATCGTCAACCATTTTGTTGATCTTGCACAGTGCGTTCACCATTTTATCCCGCACCGTGATCAACTCGGTTGACGAGTCTTTCAGGAACATCAGGTTGCTGTAGTTGACGCTTGTTCGATCGCCCTGAGAAGAGCACAAGGTTTGCGGGAGATGTTCGTGCATTTAAAAAAAATTTCCTGTAGTGCCAAGTGAAAAAGAAAAGACATCAACATGGCTGTAACGATTTTGCAAAATTTCCGACCGTCTGTTTGGTGCCGCACTGATCATACTGAATGCGTGTTTCAAACTGGAAAGCGTGCGCGATGTGCGTGCGACACTGGTCGGAGTGCTGGAAACGAGACTCGAGCACCGCAGAGAGCATGCGCAGACTGTCACCAGACACCACCATTGAGTCGCGTTGGCAACGCAGGCGAACTGCACGGCAATAAAACACCAATTGGCACGGTGAACCATCGCATTTCACAACAACATCTGAGACTAAAAATAGCGCGGAAAAGAGCGTCACGTGGACCAATGCAAGCTGTGCAAGAATGCCCCAGCACAGTTGCAAACACCATTTTCAGTGATCGTTTTTCACAGAAGCCGCAGCAAAATGGACGCACATGTGACGCAGTCGTCCAGGTCTGCCATCTCGAGGCCATCATGTCTGAGGTCAGCAATTGGCCGTGACAAAGTGCGACTGCTGATGTGGCTGATGTAGCACAGACGACGCACTGCATCGTACGTGTACGAGCTGCCATGAAATGCAAACGCATCAGCATAAGCAACACCAAGCAACACGCGTGTGCGTGCGTGCAAAGCACTGACCGACAGAGCGGCTGCTGCCACTGCACACAGTGTCCCTTGCATTCTTCGATGGAGCGCACTGCTTGCACTCGTTCGTCAAACAGATCGTTCATGCCAGCCTCCTTGATCGGCAAGAAGTCACACTTCCTCTGTGTCAGCGGCGCTGCAGAAAAAAACCAACAATAATCATGATACGCATGAGTGCATGTGAATGTTCGGAGCGCAAAAAGTAAATGAAAAAAAACTGATACAAATGCAACTTTGATGTGTGACTAGTTGGTGAAGGTCAAATACGGTAATTATCTTAATCTCTACACTCAAGAGCACTTCAAAACAGCAGTAAGTCGTCCAGTTTTCAAGGGTAGACAATAAGGAGAATGCGCACTTGACAGAAAATACATTCTGGCATGAAAACGGTCATGAAACAATGGCCGACAAGCAAGCACCTTGCTGAGGACATGCGTTTTCAAAGAGTTGCACGTCTTCGTCGTTCGTGAAGTGCTGCTGCACGGAGCGCACCGAGTTCGGCCCGATGCTGAGCAGCGTGCACTCGCCGGTTCGTCTGTTGTAGACGACGGACCTGCAGTTCTGCTGGCAGTGCGCGAGACAGCGCTGCACGGTCTGCATGCCCATCGCCTGCAGCACCACGTCCGCCGTTTGATCGTAGCGCGCAGTCAGCTCGCCAAATCGCTCGAACGCCCACGCGCTCTCGGAGGCACAGCGGAAGTTCGCTTCTGTAAAAGAAATAAATCAAACCTCCACCTGTAAACACATCTGGTGTTTTCGTCGGCGTTGGAGAATTGAACATGAACACGCCAGAGAAACGCTGGATTTTCGTTAGCGTCCGGATGAATGTTCGTCAAAGGAGCTGAAAATCAGCTCACTCGTACGCTCACCTCACATTTGAAAACATCAGATCTCACTAGTTTTCAAGGGGATCGCATCTTTGTAGCACTAAAAAACGTTTACGGGTCGCGTAACAGCGATGCGGCAACTGACCATGCGGCAGGCAGTAGCGTTCAGCGTGGTACATTGCCTTTGCGTCCGGGGGCACGTGTTTCTTGGTCTTGTCGAACGACGTGTCGGCGTGGTGTGTGCGTTGCTGTGCACTCGCCCAGAGGCTGCATTCATTCTCCGCGTGAAACCTGGCTGACACGCACGCTGCGCCGAAGTGACGACACTCGGAAATGCAGTGCGCCAGCGAGTCAGACGGCCGCACTGTCCTGATGTGCTTCCACTCGAGTGCACCGGCTGGCGGCGCCCCGGAGATCACGAACACATCAGAGCATCCTGCAACTTTGCCAATCAATTGCAGGCTTGCAAGTGATCTGCTTTGCAAAGCGACCACTTTTCAATCTCATAAATCATGCAAATGATAAAAAAATAACAGACTGTTCGCTGACCCGGTGATTCGGCACGTGTCCGAATGAACGAATACAACATAAAAACAATGGATGAAATCAGAAATGTGCCCTGACGCGGACACCAGTAGCACCGAATTTCCATGGAACACAACTGCTGAGTTGCTGAAAAAGATACGTTCAGAAAAAAAGAAACAAAACATGTCTAAATGTTCAAGAACACTTGAAAAGTGCTCAGTGTGAAAAACGCACAAAAACCGCAGGTCCACGTTTTTCAGAGAACAGGAACATTGTGTTTGTTTAGCGATCACGAACAGGAATCAGTAATAAATACCGGGTGCACTGATACACGAGTTACAGATGAACGTTACACATTCAATGAAACAACATTAAACATGACACAACTTGTCAAGGTCACAATTGGCAGTGTGTATTATTGCGGTGTTTTTACAGGCGCAGCTCCACTGACACAGTGAACAAAATAACAACAAATAGTGGAAATAAGCAAATCGATATGCTTTGCACACCTGGGCGCCAACAATTGCGCTACAAAAAAGCACAAATTTGGACATGATTTGCATGTTTTTGAGAATGAAATTGCGTGATTTGAACATTTCAACGTAAATATAGAGAGGCACAGTTTCACCTACTTTGATGATTTTTTTGAATGCGCCATAAAACATAACAAATGACAAATGTAGCCGCAGTTCGTTAGTATGCATGTACAATGTAGTATGAGTTGCGTGATTCTCAGTTATGCAATCGGTGGGAATGTTGGTCAGTACGCCAATGACCTTGTGCGTCACCTTGCTCGCTGACACACTGACTATGTATCTCGGTCACGAGTCTGCTCTCACTTTCACATCAGCTGACTCAATGTGCGTCATGCGTTTCCGCTCGTACGCAACATACATTTAACACGCAAAATTCGACAGCGTTTTCGCAAATCAATCACAATCTAAGGCTTTCCTGTCTGCAGAAAACAGTTGAAATCAGTTTTGATACTTTAGACTCTGAGTGTGTTGTTTGTGGGTTTGTGATCATGGCATGGATGTGTGTCGCGTGCGCGCGTGTGCATGTGCATGTATCTGTGCCGCACAGGAGCAGCAGCTGTTGCAGCTGTTTGAAACACTACCAAAACGTGCGCCATAATACTCGCGGCACACATCTATTAATCATAAATATACCACTTTTTCCGATAAAGTTAATAAATAAAAGTCGAATGAGGAATACCTTTTAATGTTGACACACAAATTTCAACACTGACAAAATTGCCAGTGCATTGAGCACACACACGCACGGGACGAGCGCTGAAAAAACATGCTGTTTATGATGAGAAAGTAATGTTATGAATACGTTCGGTTTTTAAATCCAATCTCAATACTCGCAATAAATTGATGCACGTATACGTAATCGCAAATCGGTGACACGACTGCAAAATAATCCAGGAAATAAAAGTTACATTGTGGTGTATGTGAGTGATCAATGACGCAGGAAAATGTGTAAATCGGGATTATGTTGATATATCGTATCGTAATCCAGTTTAGGAATTAGGGAAACTTTGAGTGATGTGAAAAAAGAAATTGTAACGGAACGAGATAATAATCGTTGCCACCGTGGCTCAGCATCAGCAGAAAGTTTCTTGCCTGTAAAACAAAAGGCCAGGGTTAGATCCTCCACGGAGGAGAATTTCAGATTCGCTGCCTTTCGGGAAATAGCGACCGACAGTCACCGAATTCGAGATAGAGCTCAGATCACTGGTGCCCCCGGGTCTGGGCGGGCGGGGCTTAGAGACTGCCCCAGAAGCAGCGAACAGGGAACCTTGTAATGAGGTAATCAATGGCAAAGCGATTGCATTCAAATCTTGTAGCATTCACAAAAGAAGTGAACAGGCAAATGAAACAAATTTGTTCAACTACAAAACTTTCGATGGGCAGCGCCTGTTTCGCAGGACGGAGCACTTGCCCCCCGCACTTAACATGTCACCTCCCTCATAAAATACCATGCCTCACCCGGTTTCTACGAAATTCTCTTAATATATTATTATTATTATCATTTAAAACATTAAAAGTAATGCCACGAACATTAGACAACAACAAACTAGAGAGAGACACGAGCCTAATACTGCGTTTTGTACCGGCTGGTGCGGCGCGTTATGAAAATATTCAGGCTTATTTATTTATCTTATTTTCACTTGGAAATGATAGTTTGATCACGTACATGTATGTGTGATCATAAATAAATAACCGTGCCACTAATAAAATAAAAACGTATGAATAGACAAATGCGATAATGTAGTTTTGTGAAAATGAGGATTATAGTTGAATGAACACTGAAAAGTGCCGACAGGCACGGCATGGCCAGCGTAAACGTTTATGATTGTGTTCACTGCACACCGCTGATTCACGCACTACCCGGCTGCATTTATATGCCAAATTCTGAAAGTACAACTGCTGAAAAAAACACTTGAAGCAGATCGCTGTTCCACACATCGTCTGAGAGTAATCCCGTTCAAATCATCTGTTTGTAAATAATGGGTACTCTTGAATGTTACTAAAAACACACACGCACAAACAAGTCCACTTTAAAACCAAACTGCCGACTGGCCAGTTTGTTGATTCTTTTATAATAACAATGAAAAGTGCAACACTTTGATTGATGTGCATCAACGTCTCGGACAGTTGTTGTCACCACCTCCACGCATGAAGTTCTGGTTTCAATTCGTGTTTTGAGCCCTCTTTCAGGAGTCTCGTTTTTCAGTGAAATACTGAGCGAAGTTTTCTGGCTGCTTTATAGATCAGGTGGCATACAAGAGAAACGACCCTGTATGTCCTGCAAAATGGGCAACTTCTTTTTAGGACCAAGACAACATAACAGGTCCACTACTTTTCAGTTTTCATCATATGTCAATCAATTTTTAGTTTCAGACTGAGAAAAAAAATAATGCTATAGGTGGAACAAGTGTACTCTCAATCAAACCGTTATTGCCAAGCAACGATATGCCATCGGTGGTGTATCAATGACACCAAATTTAATCACCCAAGCACCACCAATTCATGTCACTGCCTGTTCTATTTTGCTCTCAATGTGATGTGGCGGTTTTGGTTAAATTTTCTGCTTCTTTCGGCAGCCAAGCTTGTCCAGCTCAGTTATGCAGGTGAGCCGAAGAAGCTATGCTGAAGCGGTTACATTTTTTGAACAAAGCTGGCGTTTTTTGTGACCTTTTAAAAACAAAAAAAAAACGAAATTAGTCAGCACATTTATTGTGGCAACGAGAACAATGAGACTCAAACGCATTGCAAACACATGATCTTCAGTTTCAGTTGACAAGTCATGTTTTTTAACAGACGTTAGCTCAGTTTGAGGACCAAGTTCGCATTTCAGTGCGCTGTTTTCACTGTCGCAGTCTGTCGAATGCACTAATTGACAGCGCGCTGGAACGAGCGTTTCAAATGGTATCGTTGCCGGTGGAGGCAACATGCAACACGACCACGACCAGCAGTGGCTACTGCGAAGAACAGTGCCTGCAGTTTCACATCATCAACGATGGTAAACTAATATACACTGTCACCACTTTGCACACTGCTTCTCTGTTCATGGGCTGCAAGTTGCCCAGTTTGAATACAAAACAGCAGTTTCCTTCGAGAACTTGCCACTGATGTAACTGATGTGCCACTGTGTTACAGTTTACAACTACGCCCTGAGAGGATGTGTGTCAATGATCCAACAAAGTCAACTGGAAGCACTGAACGTGGCCGACGGACAATTCAACAATACTTGCTACGAAGCAAACATCGGTCGGCAATCTCACTGTTTTCGAATCCTAGTTCTGCCAACTCTAAAACGATGCATTCAATAATAATGCGGTTTTCAAACTCCAACAGCAAAAATCTGCTTGTGCTCAGGTTCCAAGGGTGACAAGATTACGACCAGCACGCGTGTGTGCATCTGTGCCAGCAACCATTGCAATGGCAAAACCTGGATCAACATGGTACCACCGCCTAAGCCACACACGCAGCAGCGATCCAGTGCACTGTCCGTAACGGACACAACCCGCTCACTGTTACACTACTCATTGACCGCAATGTTCTTGATGTCAAGAATTTTTGTTTGAATGTTTTTTCTCGTTTTTGTTTCTGATTCGACGGATATCAAACAGACTGGAAGGATGAAACTAACGAGGAAACAATGATAAAAAACCAGTGGAAAAACACAGAGTATCAATGGAGTTTGGAAATCAGCACCGGTGACAATGTACACATGTAAACTGAGTTTTCCACTTGCGTTCAGGTGTGTCGGAATGTCGATTGCAGAATCGCTTTTCTTCCAGTTATGCAACTACAATGCACAGTCCGGTTTCGCCTGAACGCAGGCGGGTAACCCATGCGAGCCGAGCAGTTTACGTCAGAGACACAGCACACAAGCAGCACGAAACAACAATTTTCAAGCGGATCATCGCAGCCACTGCGGTTCGATGCCAAAACTGGTGAACAGCAGATGACGCGTGCGGTCTGCGAGCCTCTGGCGGCGTGTGCGGCGCAGCGACAGGCGACAAGCAAGCTCACGGATCTTGGGCATGTTACGGCGAATGTACATCTGCGCGTCCTGCAGCACAACAGTGAACGTTGGTGGCTACATCAGTGCTCTCAACTGCAACAGGCATTGATTAGACAAGTAGCAGCGGTCTACTAGCGCACCTGTTCCATTTGCGCGAGTCGCAGCGGATCGATCTCGTCGAGTGTGTACGTGTGCGACATGTACGGGTTGATGCGATAGTAGCACTCTGGCGCAAGCAGACAGTTCAGTGCTTGGTGCACCACTGCAAATACAACCGAGTATTGTTGCTGGTGCTTTCGTCGGTTTACCAGCCACTTTCACTCTGTATATCGGCCCACAAGCCGTGCAAGTGTTGATCAAAGTGCAAACGTGATCCGCCAATCGGCTGCAGCTTGCACGCACGCCCAATCAGCACGCTTCAAGTTTCATCTGGTTGCATCCGCATGAATGAGCAGAATTTAAAGCTTCGAAGCTTTAGACTATCTGTTCAGCTGACACTCGGTGTCGGTGGCGCTGTCCACAATTTTGAGAACCTTCTCCTGCAGTGACGTGCTCGATGCCAGCGTCTTCACATTCTCATCTGGCTGTGTCGGAATGGTCAGCCACGAACGACCGTTGCCTGAAAGCGCCTTTTGTCACGCGCAGTCGCCGCAGACAAGCTCTAACGTGCCTGTGTCCCTGTGCACACGCAACAACAAACAACAAGACTGCGCGCACCGACAGACAGGACGCACTGAATGGGGGTGTCAGGCCAGAGCACACGCGCCTCATTGAGACCAATGGCGGCCGGGTTGTTCGCGAGCACACCGCCGTCCTCAAGAAACACCATTTGTACTCGAATAAGATTTATTAATGGACACAGAAACTGTGAAAAACAACAAATACGCTCGCAAATAATTCGAAGCAATGCAGAAACACAACGAAAAACGACAGATATAATGAAAGCAAGCAAACCTGGTGAATCAGATGATCGAGTGCAACCTCCTGAAAGTAGCCCGGTGCAGCAGCACTTGCCTGCAACGCCTGCCAGGTGCGATATTTGCAGCTGCCTGCGTACGTCGACACACGCCCCGGTGGGTGCTCGTAGTTGCGGAAAATGAACGGCTCCATCCTTGCGGTGTTCACAACGCACGACACAAAGCACAGCTGACAAGCAAACAAAAACGTAAAACAAAACCAATACAATCCAACAACACCGACACGTTTCTCACCTTTTCTGTACAATTTGGCCATCACATAATTGTTTAAAGCATCTCAGAATTGCGAAGAACGCACCTTCGGGGCTCCCGGTTTCTTGGTGCTTTCCATCATCAGCTCGGTGCCGAGTGTTGCCTTCAGCAGTTTCACCCATTCTCGAGTGTCGTAGTACGCGTGACTGCGCACCAACGACGTCAGGCCACGCATCTTGTTCTGCGTGAACAGCTTTGCTGAGAGCTCTCTGAGAATCGCAAACAGTGAACACGATCCTTCAAAAAATGAAATTTAGCACTCAGTGCTAAGAAACAGTGGTCGCCAAAAAAGAGAAAAAAACGGCAATTGTTAAGTGTGTTTTTCAAACGTGGGACAAAATATGGCTGCATTGCGTTTGCTGGCTGTGTGAAGCTGTGAGGCGTTGCAAATTCGATTGAAATGAATGCAACTAAGCTTCAACCACAAACGAACCGATAGATGTCTTTGCATTCGGCGACTGTCAGACGATATGCGCCCAGCAATGAGGCCATGATTGAGCCAGTGCTCACGCCCACAAACAAATCAAAACACTCATGCAATCGACAGCCGTTCAACTCCTGCTCCAATGCCTCGAGCACAGCCAGCGACAGCATGCCTCTAAAATCGACAGTTCAACTGTTTTTTTTTTCGGTTGACCAGCACATGAATGGCCTTCAAAAGTGTGTCAGTCATGCGAGCCAACCTCGTGCCACCCCCGTCGATTGACGCAATACAAAGTCCACGGCGTCGCGGCGGATCGATGTGCCCGATGAGCGCAAGGCAAACCAAATAGTCGCATCGCAGTTGCTCGTTACTGCACGTCGAATGCAGGCGCAACAGTAAACGGCGAATGTCGTTCTGAAACCGAATGGTTTGCTTTGCGAAAAATGACCGCAAAATTGCAATCATTTTTTGGGGGATTTTATCGCACCGGTTCCGGAAACCGTAAGGTACCAAACTCCGGCGGAAACTGGCAATTACTGCCCGCCCCCGCCCGAACTTAATATAATACTGTCGGCTCAGGAGGGAGCAGACCATTGATTAGGCTCTACACGTGTGGGTCCTGTCCTGTCCACAGCGATGTTCTTACTTTCCACCTACAGAACGGTAGACAGACACAGAAGCTCTGCACACACCTGCGCAACAGACAGAACAGTACGTTTGCAGACGAAAAATAGCCTGAGCGACACGACCCCGACGCCCGAGTCCATTCAGCGGATTCGGTCGGATCACTTTACCAATTTGAATTCCCGCGTCATGCATGAAAATGTTTACTATCTATGCGCGCATTGAGTCTCGAAACCAAAACAAAAAGATAATAGTAGGTGTTCCATGCTTTTTTACCGGTTTCAAACTTCCGATACCTCAAGCGCAAGTTGGACAGTTTCAGGATGGTTCATGAAATGCACAGCGAGTTCCTTGAGCAGCAGTTGTCGCACACTGTCCGAGTGTGATCCGCGGAGTCTTGCCATCAGTGTCATCGTTTGTTCATCGCGTGCTTCATGCTCGGCAGCAACTGAGTATGCCCTCGCTGCCAGCTGTTCGCGTGTCAACGTCTTTTCTTTTTTATCTTTCTGTCGAACAGAAAGTTCCGTTTTAGGGTTCGCAATGATGCAATTTGATTGTCACAGTCTTGTTTACTCACCAACTACTTTCTTGCAACATACCTTCGCCCCAGGCACTGTTTTCGAAGTTTCCGTTTCAGTGGTTGTTGAAGATCGCCATCGAAGTGACGATCCAACCAATTGCCTCAAATAAGCGAAACTCGCCCAGCCCTCCGCCTCCGTTGTTGGTTCAGTTGTTTCACTGGTTGATGCTGGCAAGTTGTGTGGTTTCGGCTCAACAGGTTCATTTGACTCGACCGCATTGTCAGGATTTTTGCTTTCAACTGAGTAATGTTGGCTGGTTGCAAAGTTCGCAGTTACTTCCAGAATGGGACTACCACTGACGACGGCAGAAGTCGACGCAAGACAATCAATCGGTTGACTCAAAGGATTTGCAGCAAGCATTGTCAACGATGACGATCTGTTGCTGTTATTGCTGTTCGTTGTTGTGCTTGATGAGCGAGCGTGTCGATGGCGTGGACGCCAGCAGGCACGTGCAGCAACACGAATCATGCTAGTCACATTTGCAGAAGACCGAGACATTCTCAAGGAGAAGGGAAGAGGGGGAAAGGGGAAGGGGGGGGAAGGGGGGAAAAAAAAAAAAAAATGGGTTGGAAAAAGAAAAAAAAAAGGGGGGAAGAGGAAGAATAGATAACCTCACCGGACTCGGATGTGCACTCAACAGTGACTGTGTCGTGTGCTTTGTGTTCCATGGCGGCCAGGTAAGCTGCGTTTCAGCGAGAGAGAAAGAATTTTTTTTCATTTATAATTATACAGAGTGGTCAAAACATGGGTACAAACAACATTGAATCGCTTTAACTCGCCAACGGTTGGACCGTTTGAGTTGAAATTTTAGTCGCTTTACAATCGCGAACATTTTTATTTTCACTCCTCAATTGTCCAACGCTAAGCGCGCGAAAGAAGCGATGTTGAGTTCGATTCCCTTGTTCCATCGTGCGTGAGAGAGTTCAGTTGAGTTTCAGTGAATTCTGTGTTCGTTTTGTAAAAATGAGCCGTCTGCCAATTAGGGGTGGGTCGGTATAAAAACGGTTTTTTTCGGTATAAAAAACGGTATAAAAAACAGCTCCACCGTTTCTGCATACAGTTTCTGGCTAGAATTGTGGTCTTTTACTCATTATTCAGCGGTTTGCGCAAAATCAGAGTACCAGAAATTGTCGCAATCAAAGGATTCTTCAGATACTGGGTCGGTAAAAAAACCGGGTATAAAGAACCGGACGCGGTATAAAAAACCGTTTTATATACATGGATTTGAAAAAAAACCGTTTTTTACCACCCCTACTGCCAATTGAAAATTGCGTATTTGTCGTGAAAACATTTCATGAAACGAAAAATTGCTGCTGCGATTGCCCACAGCCCTTTTTGTCGGACCACAGATTTGAGAATTTCGGACGATCTTCAGCCAATAGGGCTCGATTGTGCATTGAAGCTGGCGGCTCACATTTCCAGAAGGATTAGCTTTAATTTTTGACAGTTTGTGACGTTATTGATGAATAAATCTGATGTGAGACAGAAAAAATAATGTTTTTCATCAAAAATTCGCACAGGGGCAATGTTTTTTCGTTTGGGCTAAAAATTGGTGGAGGTCTAAGTTTGTCCTCCTAAGTAAGCGACTAAAATTTCAGCCCAAACGGTTTAACCGTTGGCGAGTTAGAGCGATTGAAAGTTGTACCCACTACTTTTGGACCACTCTGTATACTGCAATTAGGTTAGGGTTGTTAAACAAAAACAAAAATTTTTGATTTAAAAACTTAAAACACAAAAATGCCGAGTCTTGCTTAAAAAAATTGAAAACTTCTTTTAATATGCTTTGAAAGTGTCGTTTTTGGCAAAATTTTCGAAAAATTCAACAAACATTTTCTTTGACATCACCTTGAAGAACTGTCAGCACGTTCAAGATCGACGTTTTGGACCGTTTTAGTTATTGTTTTGGGCTTGAACAGTTTTTGAAAGGAAGTTTTTGAGCGTCTTTTAAGCTTGGCTGAATATTTTCGATGCAGCCAAGGTGACCCTTCGCTTCGGACACATTCGGACACATTTCTGCAGTTGACAGTGAGCCGAGCCGCCTGCTCATGTTCTTTATGATTATGAGTGTGCCCATTTTGATCTGAGTCTGAAACGCAGCTTACCTGCGCCGCCATAGAACACAAAGCACACGACACAACCACTGTTGAGTCAGAGTGTCGATCCGAGTTCCTTGCGGTTTTCAGCAGTTAACTTGAGTTCCATTCAGAATAATTTTCTTAGTTTTATCAAATCAAAATTATTGATTCGTTGAGTATTTCCGTGAATTTTGAGCAAGATTTTTTTATGATTGAAAAACGAGCGTCGAATTGGCAGGATCCGAAAATCATAAAGTCACTGCTCAATCCAACACTCATTATTCAAATCATATCAAGGGCAGGTCAATGTCAGTCAATTGAATGCGGTGCGGAATGCAGCTCGTCGAGTTAGTTGTTCTCTGAATTGAATTGATGATGCCACCATGCAATGCAGTGCCAAAAAATCCAAGCAGATGCTCAGTTTGTGGTGACTGACAAACCACTATCATACTGGACCGCCACTGGACACTGAATGATAAAAAACAATCGTTGTTTTCGTTCCACGTCCACCACGGATCGCTGCTGACCACTTTTGATCGAACATTTTTATCCAATTCTTGCTCTTGAACTCATTTCTTCAACCACTTGATGAAAAAGTAAGCAATCATAAACTCAAAAAGCTGACTGTGACGTGAGTGAGCCTGTCGTCGTTGTTTCGTTTCATTCACTGTTTTGATTTTTGTCACCGAAATTCAAATTCAACTCGCGAAATCGAAATCGAACTCAAAAACTGAACAAAAAGTGCAAAACAAACGCCCTTTTCTTTCTTTTTCATTTTGATTAGCATTTGTCTGCTTCCTCGGTAATAATTTACCGTTGGCGGACATTTAATTTGCGACATGAATACCAACCATCTCACCTCACGCCAAAGACTGCAGCAAATACGTACGAAGCAAGAAGCGACATTTTAAACAAGATGATTTTTGGTAAAAGTGAAATCCAGCCAGGCGCTGGCTGTGGTGGCGCGATGTGAATTGAGTGACGTTCGCTTCAGCATTTGTATTTCAGCAGTCAGTGAACTGTTGTGGCAAAAGTATACACACGAAACACAACCACGTGGTTGCCAAAAAGGAATATCTGCATATCAGTTAAACAACAAACTGTCAGCTGTTTTCCTTTCCTCGTTTTCGTAAAAATCACGTTTTGCTGAGCTTCAAACATTTTAAACAAAACTGACAGCACTGTGTTGCGATAAAATGAACAAACAAGAAAGAGCACGCACATTTGTTCTGTTGGCAGGAAGTCAAAGTGAAATGCATTCACATCACAAGACACACGTGGTTTTCTCTCTTTGGCTGGCGGTGAGACATTGATAAAAACAAGCAAACAGGAGAAGAAAAACTGGCTATACGCACAAAAACGAACACCAAAAAGTGAAAACCGTTTGAACTGACTACCGACCGATGTCTTTAACCTCCAGTGTTTGTAAAGTGATGGAAAGAATTCTAAAGAACAGAATTATGAATCATTGTATCACAAACAACATTTTCTCACCCAATCAATTTGGCTTTCTTCCAGGGCGCGGTGTTGAGCTACAATTACTGAAATGTATGAATGATTGGACTCTAAGCTGGGACAAAGGTATAGGTGTTGATGTTATTTACTTTGATGTTTCGAAGGCCTTTGACACAGTTTCACACGCTGTATTAATCTCAAAGTTAAACGAATTAGGACTGGATGCGGTTCTCGTTCAATGGATTGCAGCGTATCTGGAGAATCGAACTCAATGTGTCAGGGTCGGTGGATTTCAATCTAAATTTGTGAATGTAACGTCAGGGGTTCCGCAAGGTTCGGTTCTGGGTCCGATCCTTTTTGCTCTGTTTGTCAACGATCTCCCGAAATGTGTCACTCATTCCAATATTGTGGTATGTGCTGATGATGTCAAAATTTATCGAGAAGTTGAAAGTGTGGAAGATAAAATTCTGATCGAGAATGATCTGATCGCAATTGAGAAATGGTTGAAAATAAATAAACTAAAACTTGCAGCGGAAAAAACCGTGTGCTTACACTTGAATCCATCTCGTAACCCAAAGTTCAATTACACTGTTGGTGGAAAATCCGTGCAAAATGTCAGTAAGATCAAAGATCTTGGAGTGGTAATTGATGAGAGATTATCCTTCGCTGATCATGTATCTGAAATTTGTGGCAAATCAAAGAGCATGGCGGGCCTCATTAAACGGTGTTTCAGAACCAGATCGACAACAGCTAGAATGAAGTTATTTAATGCGATGGTTGTAAACAAGCTCTCGTATTGCAATTCGGTTTGGTCTCCGTCTCAAGTAGGTCTTTTGAAGAGAGTGGAATCCGTTCAAAGAAGTTTCACAAAGTATCTCGAAGGTGTAAATTTTGAAACATCATACACCCAGCGGCTCATTGATTTGCAGCAAAGTTCACTTGTATTCAAGAGAATTGTGTCAGACCTGGTAATGGTTTATAAATTTATCAATGCAAAGTGTTATGTCTTAAATCTATCAGACTTCTTTGAGGTTCACCAAGGGGAATTTGGTACCAGAGGTCATCAACATAAACTGAACACACCGCCTGTAAAGACGTCAATTAGAGCTGGTGCTTGGGCCGTGCGAACCATCCAACTCTGGAACAGTCTGAATCAAGACACAGTCTCAGCTCCCTCAACCTCTTCTTTCAAAAATTAGGCTTATTCAGGCTTATTCAGGCTTATTGCAAACGAATCTCAACTCATCCATAAATTTATTGCGACACGTTTCCCCTCCCTTCTGGCTTGATTTCCGTGGACCTGGGGATGCCGCTCTCCGTTGCTCTTCCTTTCCCATTGAGAAAAACTTTGCGAATTGATAAATTGATCTCAGGTCCATTAAACATTCTTGCTTTAAAAAAAAGAAAAAGAAAAACAAACAAACAATTACATTGTGTTCAATGTCCCCTTTCACTTCAACTTTTTCTAAACTTGCCAACATTGCCCTGCTTGTGGTCGGAAAATGTTTGTGGTGTTCCGTTGCTAATCCTTTTGTGTTCTTTCAGGATTTCTTTTGTTTATACGTCAGAAACTTCAGAAGCCAGTCGAGTTTCGTCTTGTGCACTGAGATTGTGCGGCAATTTGAATTCGTATTCGTATCGTCGATGAAGTGGATTATCTGTTTTGTTTTGAACAGTTTTGATCGGGCAGTCATGAGTTTGATTCTCGCTAGTTATTTTATTTGTTAAAGTTGATGATGGGCAATTATTGTAATTATCTACCAGTTATTATCCGTGATTCTGCTATATAAGATGATCTTTTCTCTGTAATCTGGGTTGTTCTCCAGTCCAATAAATCGCCACTCTTTTGCTGTTCGAAGTGGTGAGCCCGCCGTAGAGCGTGGCACGCAGGCGGTCATCGTGACCGGCCTTCTGTGGTCGTCTGTTGCTGTTCACTGTGGCGGCGTCAACGCTTTCCCTTGGGGCAGTTCAGTGATCGTCTAACAAACCTTCCTGGTGTTTCTGAGGCAAAAGATCGCAGCGTGCATCATCGAGGATGGCAGATCCGAGCGTAGGTCGACCAACAAAAAAAAGAAAATGGCTCGCAGCATGGGGACGCCTAGATGAATGTAATTTTGACGCCGGGGCCACGAGGAGGCAACCGTTCAAACAGCAGAGTGGGCGTACGATCAGCACAGCGACCAGGAGTCAGATGAGCAGCGACTGTTGCTCCGGCTGAGCGGATTGGTGCTGATGGTCACTGTTCAGCCGTGATGTGATTTGCCATAGTGCCGTTTAAAGCCGTAAGACCTTGACGGCAGTTTTGTGATCATAAAATGTGAAGGTTTTTTTGTGATTTTATGATCAAGCTTTCTCCTTTCCTTTTTTTCTTTGGCGGGGGAGAAGTTGATGATGGGCAATTATTGTAATTATCTACCAGTTATTATCCGTGATTCTGCTATATAAGATGATCTTTTCTCTGTAATCTGGGTTGTTCTCCAGTCCAATAAATCGCCACTCTTTTGCTGTTCGAAGTTTAATGTTTCGTCGTGTGTGACAGTTTTCGTGATTGATAACTTGTTTTGAAAAAAGTTCAAAATTCAAATTCTCAGAACCTCAGTTCAGTCAGCTCAGTCAGTTCATTGTGTTTTGTTCGTGTGGTGGTGAATGCGTGATGTTATTGATTGTTTCATTGTATTTTGTACTAACGGGTATTACCTATTTCGATGCTTCGGCATCGTGTCACTACCTTGGTACGATAAACGTTACATCGTTACATCGTTACATCGTTAACTGCAGTTCAAATCCTAGTTATTCCAGAGGCGGGAGAGGGCCGATATAGATAGCAGCTGGAGTGGAGCTGGAGAGAGATATTTTCCAAAATTGAAGCGGGGGCGCTGGGGGGTTATCATGTGACTTTGGGGAGGGGGATCAAAAACTTGAAATTGGGTGTTATCAGTTTTTTAGATTCTGTGAGACTCAATGCGTTAGCAGACGTTTTGAAAGAAAACTAGTTTCAATCTTTTAGTGACTCAGCCAGCGAGCCAACCCTATTTAGAGAACTTCTCGGTCTTTGCCAATTTTGAAGAAGATAATAGTAAAAGTTTGCTTTCTGTGCTTTTTACCGGTTTCAAACTTGCGGTACCTCAAGGCATATTCACCAAACTCTGATCATTTCCAATCGTTTTTTAACTGTTTGGTGTGTTGTTTTAATTTCCCACCAAAAAAGTCCTTTGTGTGTTTACGATATATGTCTACGCAGAAACAAAGAAAAGAAAAGAAAAAGAAAAGATGTGCCAAAAAACAGAAAAAAAACAAAATAAAATGATGAATGAAGAGACATCTCATAGATTTGTTTCTTTGGTTTTTTGTTTTTTCATCATTGTGTTGAGCCATCACAGGTGTCGTTGCTGTTCTTAATTTGTGTTTAAGAAAGCCATTCATTGAAGTTTCTTTTGTTTATTGATTGTTTCGGGTTCTTCAGTTTTCGGTTTTTGTGTGTGAATTGAGTTTTTGGATTGGTTTGCTGCGTGCACTAAGTAAAGGAACACAGCAGCTTACCAAAAGAAACTTAAAAACGATGAAAATGAAAGATGAAAGCAAAGTCGTCGTCGTGTCGTCGTCCTCGTCCGCAAAGTCGGAACGCTTTTTTTATTGCAGACGCATGTCGGTCGGTCAGCTAAGAATGAAACCCACTTCAGCTGGCTACACAGCTCACTCATTTCAGACTTTTGTTTTTCAGTTCACACGCAAAAATTAAGCGTCGTCGTCGTCAAACAAAAAAAATGCATTTTGAGCTGTTGAATAAAAAAATCTGAATTTCGCAGTCTCCAACCCTTTGAGATTATTTTTAGCATAGAAAGGGTGCTGGAAGTTTACACTCATTCAAAAGAAACACGTTTCAATAGAATCCAGATCCACGAAAAAGAAGGGTGCGGAGTGTGAGCAGCATCCCCTCGGGCGACCAATCAGCTGATTCCACATATTATAGCGTTCGACTGTACACAGCGCACTCCTTTCAGGTTTTTGTCTTTCAGTTCATACGCAAAAAAATAAGCGACGACGACGTCGTCGTCAAACAAAAAAGGCATTTTGAGTTGTTGATTTAAAAAAATTCTGAATTTCGCAGTTTCTAACATTTTAAGTTTATTTTTAGCATGAAAAGGGTGGTGGAAATTCACACTAATTCAAAAGAAACACGTTTCAATAGAATCCAGATCCACGACAAAAGAAGGGTGTGGAGTGTGAGCAGCCTTCCCTCGGTTGACCAATCAGCTGATTCCACATATTATAGAGTTCGACTGTAGAGTATGTGGTCTTCAATTGTTTTACAACTTTAGCTTGTCTTTGTTGGGTAAATTCATGGGCAAACCTTGCCCGTTACCAGTGTAGTGTCCACTGCATAGTGATATAGTGAATGTTTGTTTCACTATTTTTGAATGATTTTTGTCATTATCTTACTCACCATGTGTTTTGCAGGTGGTACCGCGTGTTCAATAATAAAAGTTGAAGTTGAAAACGAAAAATTTTGAATGCGGCGCCCAAGTTGTTCGCGATTGATTGTTTGATTGATTCCCAACCAAATCTTATCATTTACAAACCTCCGTAAAAAGTCTGTACTTTTGTTAAGGGTCCACAGCGTGTGCTGGGAATATAAAATGTCATTTTTTTGTAGCGCGCACCTCCGTAAAATGTCTGTACTTTACTTTTGTCAAGCGTGCTCCGTAAAATTTCCATACTTGTGTCAAGAAGGGACCCAAAATAAAAGCACATGAATAGATAGCAGAAAAAAAGCAGAAAGGGTAAAAAGTAAAAACAGCTGGAGCTGAATTTTGCTTAAAAATGCTAAAAAATCAGTATAAACGCAGATTTTGCTTAAAAATTACGTGCATCCCCAACCAGATGGACACCCCGCCGTCCCGCCCCCCAATTTTGACAAAAATACTCCCGGCCCCCTCGGTGTCGGTAATAACACACATCTACGAAAAATAAGACCTGTTTTATAACGTATGAATATAAAGTATTAATATGTGTGTAGCAGTGTGTGTGTAGTACCAGATATCTGTAGTATCTGATACTGTTAACTGTCAACTTTCGCTGTAGGACCTGTCAAACATCTTCTACCCAGCGAGTCCTGCCTGACTCGTTAGTAAAAATCCAGAAAATACTAGAACCCGGTAGAGTTGTTTCAGAGGTTTTGGTCGTTACCGCCTTCGAGCGCGTTGCGGTGCGTTGAGTTTTTTAAATAGTTTGTTGAATTGAAATAAATTGAGAAAAATTGAGAATTGAAGTGGCGGCAGTACCGAAGACGTGAGGGGGAGGGGCATTAACGGAAAATTTTTTTTTGGAGGATGATGATTGATTCAGGTGAGGGGGGTCCGGGGTACACCACCCCCAGTAGTCAGTTTGGCGCTCTTTATTAATGCGTGGCCCAAGAAAAAATGAATGGCCCTACACAAAATGAATGGCCCAACGGTTTGTATATATATATATATATATATATATATATATGGCCTATTTTTTTAAACGTGTCCCACTGAAATGACGTCATGTTCCGCCTAACATGCGCTTGTCGTTCACAGCAAACCAGACTATCCGTTTAGCCGATTTCTTTCCGTAAACAAATGGTGAATGTCGAATCAGTCACACCAAACTGAAATTTTAGTGCCTGTACTTTGACAAACGGGCGTTTTTAAATAAAATGACGTCACGTTAGTCCGGACACGTTTGAATAAATCCACAATAATAAACAAAAAAATAAGTATGCTATCTTAAAAGTGATTTTTGTGATTTTTGATCTGAGGTTGCTTGCTTGCTAATCCTAAACCTAATCCTAAGCCAAGCCTTTTTGATAAGGTGAAAATGTTGCTTGCAATGAGTCTTTGTTGGTTCTTTATCCCAAACCTAATCATAATCCTAAGCCAAGCCTTTTTGATAAGGTGAAAATGATCGCGGCGTTGTCCATCAACAACAACGTGAATTAATCATCATCCCCCAGAAATTTTTTTTCACTAGCTATCAGTTTTCCCGTGCCCGTGCCTACGGCCCGGGCAAGAAATGTTTGCGATTTTGTAAAGAGCAAGGTGGAGCCGCGGATTTATGAGGTTGGGGCGTGGAGGCACCGCAGGTGGACAACCATGGTCGCGTCCGTGGCGTAGAGGTAGAACTTCGGCCTACAGTTCTGTAGGTATTAATACTGAGTTCGAACCTCGCTGTGGACAAGGCATACTCGTGGAAAATTAGAGTGACCAACGAACATCTAATGGTCTATTCCCTCCTGGGAGCCGAGGGTAAAATTGGGCTCGGGGCAGTATTGCCCGTCTCCGCCGGAGTTTAGTACCTTCGGGTTTCCGGAACCGGCGCGCGATGGCGCGAATAAATAAAAAAAAACAAAAAAAAACAAACAAAATTTTGTGTGAAAATGCAAAATTATCGCAAAACTTTTTGTTCAGTTTCTGACGATTGTGTCACTGTCACGCCGACACTGGGGGAAACATTCAAAGACATTTCAATTCACGGTTCGACTTCGACAAGAAGCGGAAAGTCACTTCTTTTGTTGGAATCATGGTCGTGAAGAAGTTGACGAGAGAAGAGGAACTGCTTTTGCAGGTTTGTGGCCGGGTCGGGCGACGGGCACGGGCGTGCGTGCCTGCTGCCTGAAAGACGTTTTTATGATTTTTTGTGCGCTACTTCCTCGTATTTTGATGACATGGTGCAAAACTGCACTGAAAGCAAGCCAAGTGCTCACTGAGTGCAGTCTGCCTTTGCACATTGCATTGCGTGTTTCCGTGCAGGATTTCTCGCGCAACGTGTCCACGAAGTCGTCTGCGTTGTTCTACGGCAACGCGCTGATCGTGTGTGCAGTGCCGCTGTGGCTGTTCTGGCGTGTCCACCAGATGGAGCCAGCAGACGCGTGCATCATCTGGACGATCGTCACCATCGCAGCCACCTGGCTGCTCGCGTTCGCCTACAAAAACGTGAAATTCGTCCTCAAACACAAGTACATCTGCGAGGCGCACGGCACCCAGCTGTGCTTGTCTGCAGCCGTCATCCGTTTTCTTCATGAATGGCTGATTTGCTGGCTAACTCATTCGCCAGATTCTTTTGGTGAACGAAATTAGGGCAGTCACAGTGAGGACGACTGCTTTGAAAAATGTGATTAGGTGCTGATTTTGATCAGCACACTGCTGAATATACACTGTGAAGCAGATTGCTTTGTTCCGTTCACTCACTCCGTTCTGTTCTGGACCAATTACTGAACTCCATAAATATGCTGAATCGATGTTCCGAAGCAACGCGCTTTTTGTTTTTATGAATTTGCGAACATCGCAGGATCGCGCAAAAGCGAGAGGAGGCCGTGACACGCGAGATCATGCGGCGATTCGGCGACGACAAAAAGATGAGCAAGAAGGAGAAGGACGAGCGAATCCTGTGGAAGAAGAACGAAGTGGCCGACTACGAGGCGACCACGTTTGCCATCTTCTACAACAACGCCATGTACGTCGCCCTGCTGCTCGCTCTCTCGTTCTTTGTGCTCGCCAATGTCTCATCAAACATCAACTACATGTGCTCGGTGCTTGGCTCCGCTGCCCTTGTGGCACTCTTTTCAACCGGCAGCAAGTGAACCCTGGCGTTCTGTTTGTAAAATGCCGTTTTTTCTTTGCGTTTAGAGCTCCCGTTTTCTGTTGTTTTCATTCAACGTTGTTGTTTCGTTTGTCACTGTTGTTGTTTATATTAGTGACTAAAAAATTCTCTTGTTTTTTTGTTTTTTTTTGTTCGGGAAATTTGTTTCTTTGGTGATTGGAAGTTTTGATTTGACATTCATACCTAATTACGTCATGTGTTGCAAATTTATCGTTTCCACAAAAAAGTCTGTTTCTCTTGATGGGCTGGCTGATCGCTGGTCTGTGAATTGTTTTGAATTTGCAATTCGGTCGGTCCGAATTATTTTCAGGCGTTTGTCAGAGTAATTTCATGCCCATATTCTTCAACCGTTCATAAAAGCCCAGCATAACATGAGTGCACCGGCGCGATTGGACGTGAGTGCGTGCGTGCGTGACGCGGGCGCCGGCGGTGGCACGGCGAGCGCAGTGCTGACCAGTGGGCAAAGTGCGTCCGCGTGCGAGCGTGCCGTGCGTCTGAACGCACGCATGCAGCCAATACACCGCGACAAACACACGCCCGCCAGGCGTACGCCAGTTTTCGGTGTTCTCAACCGGCACTGTTCGGTGTTCGTACTGCAACTTTAGGATTTGAGTAAAATTCAACAAGTGAAGTCGCATGACGCGCATGTTCGTAGGGTCAATCAATCCGCGTTTCGCAGCTGCTTTCATTTCACCCATTCCGCGGTCGAAATTAAAAAGTTAGGTGCATAATCTTCCCTACAGTATGGCCGGATAAATAAGGCAGTCCATCAGGGCGGGATCTGTCGAAGGCTAGGAGTTGTCTTTTTCAAAAATACCAACATAATTTCCAGTCATGTGAGCAAAGGAGAAACAATAAACAGAATAGCACGAAGAACCATTTGGTTAAAAAATAAGCCAAAATTGGCATGCAATAATTGGGTTTCTGAAAGGATTTTTTCCTTCATTTTTATTTCGCGCGCTCCTTGCACGCTGAAAAAAGCTGCCATGTTTACTCGGTCATTCCGTACAGAACAATTGCTGGTCACCTGAAAGCATGCCTTGCTTACATGCTTTACATTTGTTGTCACGCTCAGTGGCGCCTGTTCTGCTGAAACGCTGTGCGACTGCACCGACGTCCTCCACGCACAAAGCCACTGCTGCTGCTGGTGCAGTGCACGATGATTTCTGCAACGATTCACTGTCAGATTCAGAGTTGAACGCGTACTTGGATGCGCAACAGGGTCGTGCGCACGGACACGATCCATCGACGATGAAGAGACGAAAATGTGGCATCAATCGAGTGGGCGCACTGACACCCGTGAACATTGAGAGAGTGAACAAAATGAAGAAGACAGCACGCAGCTGGCACGAGCACGACGCCTCCTTTGGCCTGTGCCCATCGTCTGTTCAGGCGCATAGCACTGTTGCTGATGTGCCTGACGAGATTTTACGGGTCTGGCTGCTTGCTTTTGAAATCATCAAATTTTTGAATCATTGAAGGTTGCATTAAAAGGTGATTGTGTTTTATCAGTTCTTGCAGTTACAAGTTTTTTTGCGGCGGCTTCATTGCTTTCACAGCGACCAAACGTTTCCAGCTGGTCTTTGCGTGCATGCCCATGGTCGATTTGTTGTTGACCGTGAACCGCGTTTGTCGCCGGTGGCGGCGTCTGATTGCAGAGCGTCATTTCCTGCCGCAACGCAAATTGTTCACCAAATACCGCCACAACGTTCACAGTGCCGTGACACAGGTTTCCAGGGCCGCCTGTTGTCCATTTTGCAGCAGCGGCATGCAGTTTGTTTATTTTCAAGGTGGCTGACGTGCTCAAAACGAATGGCAGCGACCTTTGCTCGGTCGTCGTCCACATTTCTCAGACATTCTCCACGATCGCATTCGATCCACGCGAGCACTGCTCATTCATGGGTCGACTGCGCCATTTCTCTGGCCTGTTTGCGGCAACCGAAAACTGGCTGCAAACGTTTGACGGTGCGAATTTGTGTTTTTGCAAAGGAATGCACACGGTGCGCTGAAAAATTACCAGTTTCAAAGTGCTCCATCTCGCGTCGGGTTGAAGGGTATGAAATTTGGAAATTTTACAAAACTTGGGTTTGGATTGGAACCTTTTTTATTCATTCATTTATTTTTTGACATTTTCTTGCAAAAAGAACAATTTCGCTTTTTGACTGAAAGGACGATGTGCAACATAAAGCTAACTGCCATTGGAAACATTTGGCACAGCACTGCTACTGCAAACAAATTGATATTGAGGTTTTCAAAAAAATGTAAGACGGTGTGCGCGTCAAAAATGATAGGTCAAAAATTTTTACTTGTGATTTTTCAGTTTGAAAAAAAATACTAATAAAAGCCGAAAAAATGTAAAAAAATTTGGGGAAAGTGCGAATCTAAATTCTGCAATACTTCCAAATTTCCGCCTGAAAGTTTTAACTAGACGCCAAAGTAATTTGAACTCCGGTAGTTTTTTAGCCGAGCCTGCATTCTAGTAATGCTGAACGGAACCTTCATGTAGCGATCGTCTGATTGCAGTGCGCCCGAACGTGTTCACCTACCTGTGTTCGATGGTGATTCTGGCGCAGGATGCTGAGCGCATGTTGCAACTGGTGCTGGAGGTCACGCGGTCGCCAACTCTTTGGAACAACAGCAACATCAGTGAATGCTTGTATTTGCTGGCCACCCTGTTGCTGGGTGTGCATCGCACGTTGCGTGTGTCGCCACGGATTGCGTACAACGTGCAGTGGGCGTTGCACATGTACACGGCACGCACGAACACTGCTGCGCACCTGGTGAGTCGCAGTCAGTGCAGTCAGTGCAGTTGGCTGTTTGCGTCGCACGTGGCATCGTTCAACATGCTGCACATTCTCAGCCGCATCGTCACCGGTCACCAGGACTGCGTTCGTATGAATTGACCGAGGAGCAACAACGAATTGTGAATCACGATGTTCAGCCGAACGATCGTGTTCGCATCGTCGCGTTTGCAGGCACCGGCAAGACGAGCACACTGTGCGTTGCGTCGCCGTTTCGTTAAAATGCCACGGTTTTGTGAGCTTTATGTGGAAGCCATCAATTGAAGCGATCAATGTGTTGTGGTGCGGTTGTACAGGTTGCATTTTGCAGCGCATTTGCAGCAGAACGCGATCGTATTCCTTCTCAGAGTGTCCTACGTGCGCGCACGACCAAACCACCGTTTTCTAATTCTCGTGTTCAACAAGTCGGTGGCGCTTGACGCGCAGCACAGCGACAAGTTCGGTGCGTGCAATACGGTGTGCACGATGCATTCGCTCGCGTACAACTGGCCCATGCCCGACAGTGTGCCGAATAAACTCGCACTCACAATCGGCAAACACTTCCACGAGAAAAATCGCCGCCACAACGTTGGCGGTATGCAGTCGTCGCTGTCAACCAGTGCTGTGATGAAGGTAGGCTCGGGCTGCTTTGGATTTTGCTTAACTGCAAACATGCAGATGGTGTCACCGTGTGAATCGCAAGCTTGTTTGGGTGATTATGGTGGTGTGCGAGAAGCAAGCGGTGCCCATAATTTGTTTATGCTACTTCAAACAGTAGTTTCATTCGCAGGAGCTGCCGGTATTGGAAGTTGACAGCAGTCTGGTGCGCGACAAGCAGCAGGACACAAAGCGGTCGGACAACGAAGACAGTTTGGAGGCAATGTCGCTGTTCATTCGCGCTCGCAATGCTGCGCAAACGTTGCGAGCATTCTTCTGCTCTGCCGACAGCGAAGTGAACATGGAGCACACGCCGTCAAAGTACATGCTGCGCAGACGAGACGGTTGCGGCGATCGAATGTGAGTGAAGTGTGACACACAAACAACGAAAGCACACGGTTTTATGCAATTTTTCCACTTGTTCCGATCGGACACTATACCTGTGCGACGCTTTGTACCGTGACACAAATTGTTGCGATGCGATGCGAGGTTCAAGCAAGTAGCACGTGTGCGCTGTTTGTTGGTGCAGTTTCGAGCGGGTGCCCGTTGCGATTCGCGCGCAGTACGTGCGTGACGCAGGGGCACTGTGGCGACGTATGTGCGACGTTGATGACGCACTGCCGATGGTGCATGACGGCTATCTCAAGTACTTCCAGTTGTTGCGACCACAGCTGACGCGCAAATATCCGGTGCATGCCATTCTGGTGCGTTCGCTGTCCAAAGATCTGAGTGAAGTGGCGGTGTTCTGCGCTCGGAGTAGCAGACTACGGTCGCGTTAGTTGTAGATTGTTGTTTTTCTGACCTTAGATTGATGAAGCGCAAGACATGAACGCCACAATGCTGGACGTGTTGGAGAGGCAAACAGGCGTGGCGCGTGTCTTCGTGGGCGACCCTCACCAGCAGATCTACTCGTTTCGTGGTGCCGTGAACGCACTGAACGACATAGATCCCTTGCACCCGAAATACACGCACACGTTCTACTTGACACGCAGCTTTCGTTTCGGCCCCGAGATTGCGTTCATTGCGTCCTGCTGGCTGCAGCATCGCAAGGTGCACTGCACTTGCTTGTCGTCTTGCGTTACTATCTCTGCCAAATTTGCCTTCAGGTTAACTGCAAGAGGTGCTTCAAGTCTGTCATTTCATTTTTAATGGATGTCACGGTAAACACAACTCCATGCTTGAAAATCAGGCGACCCATTGGTCCGTTCCAAATAACCTGAAAGCCTGTTTGGTATGGAATTGAACTGAATTCACTGTTTCAAGTAAATGAGGTGATCAGGACGAAACGAAGCGCATTGTGGTTGGCGCCGACATGCGGTCGTCGTTGGTGTACCCGGTGGGGCACGTGAGCGTCACACGGCCAATCTGCTTCCTCTGTCGCTGCAATGCAACCCTGTTTGCGCTCTGTCAGTGGACGCTGTTCTCATTCAATCGAATTCAATTCGTTCAGGCTTGCATGACAAAATTATTTGTGTCTGCGTGTCACATATTTCTTTTCGCTTGGTTACAAAAAACAGACAATGACTGAATTTTCAATTATTTTATTGAACGCAAACGATGCAATCGAATTTTCATTTGCAGGCGCCCGTTTTGGCCAACACGAACGTCATTTCACTCTGGTTGGTGGGCTTGATGCGTTGCCGCTTGACGATTATCTGGGTCTGTTTGTGTTTGCATTGTATTTTTGACTTTTTGCAGCTTATTGCTTTGCTTTTGCTACACTCTGCTTTTTCATGAAATAACAGAAGCCTGCTATTCAGACCTGTGCAATCTGTTGTTGCCCGAGAGCCAACGTGCACCAGTGATGGTGCGTGCAATGACATCTGAACTTTATTTTACACTGCACTCGTTTGGAACCTTGTGCAACGTCACTACGAATCACCTTCAAATTCTTTTTCAGAATCGCTTTTTTCTGCGTTTTTCGAAATTTACCGAAGTTCTAGAGTTTTCCAAGGACAAGATGGACCTGGAACTGATGCGTAAATGCCAAGTGGTGCGCGCGCATGGACTGCAGGTATTGCTGGATAAATAAAATGGTGGCACGACACAAATGGGTTGACAAAAGAAGCAACACATGCAGACGAGTGCAATGGTGCAACACATACGCAAATGGCATCTGAATGACATGGCGCCGTACGTTGTGTCAACGGTGCACAAGGCCAAGGGACTCCAATGGGACAACGTCGTCATGATGCACGACATTGGGCAAGTGAAGGGCAATCAACACAACGACACGCTCGAGTCATGGATGCTCTCGGCTGCAGTCGCTCTCGAGGTGAACTGCTGAAAAACCTGCATCTCTAGAAATGTCCACATGACACTCTACAACACAAGGTGCTTTGTTTGTGTATTGTACTGTTTGTCATTTCACCGTGTTTTGTTTCACCCAGGAAGCACGAGACGACGAAGACAACTTGATGTACGTTGCAATGACGCGTGCCAGACACACGCTCATCATGAACAGGTGCTTGCAGCCGCGGTGTTGTTTTGTAATCGCAAAAGGCTCGGAACCTGGCTTTTTGAAATATAAACTTGCTGAACATGAAGTTTTCTCCAGCAGCGTGGTTTTGTTTGCAGCAATTTAGCGACATATATCATGCGTCACTTTAACGAACGCTTCGACGAGTGGGTGTCACCAATGTGCACCGGTGCAGAGGCGGTTGGCGACCATTGTAGTGTCTGTCGGCAGCCAATTGACACCAGTGATGACGCTGCCATGGTGTTACGCCGGAAACCGGTTTGCATCTGATGATTAGCAGTTGTAATTAGGCATGGCACCTAAATAAAGCCGGTTTTTGCCGTGCCTGCTCGTAGTTATCAGCAAGCGATTGTTGACTTGTGCAATGCCTGCCACAGCTGGACGTCTGTCACGTGTCGTCGCCGTCATCGGTCGATCTGTTGCGGCGCCAGTATTCCAGTGTTGTTTGTGCGAAGTGTGTTAGCGGGGAAGCAACGTTGCGATATCCTTTTCAAACATTCGTTAATGCAATTGCTGAGGAATGTCAACAGTTGCCGCCGGTTTGTTCGGAGAATGTTGTTTATTCGTTCACTCTGTGTGCTACTATTCTTGGTTCTCTTCAAATCAGTCAAAATACAAACGGAATAGCAAAACGCTGAATAAAAACGGTTGCAAAAATGTTGGTTGAAGCAGATGTCATAATTGTTGATGTCAACCGTGACATTCTTCAAAGCAGGCACAACAAGGACAAGACTCGGCGTTGTATTTGGTGCATGACGAGTCCCGCCCACACAACGCCACCCGACAGTGGTTCCGCCCGTTGGCTGTGAAACCACAGCCATTGTCTACCTCAATGAACAGCAGCCTTTTTGGGTGATCGATATGTTTGAATTTGTAACTGAGTTGTTGTTAATTGTTACACATCTGTTATTTCGCGTGTTTTTATACTGAGTTTATACTAAAATACCGGTATGTGTACAAGATGACTGGATCTGGATTCAATTTTGTACACAATAAATTCGAACAAATGAAGCAATTTTCATGCAGAATAAAAAAGCGACCGCTGCGTGCTGATGCTTGCGTGGCGTTGATTGAACTGACCGATTTTGAATTGCCGGGTATAGTGCCTTACCGAGCGCAAGCATCAAGCTGCACCGTATCACATTATTTCGCAGTTGTTTTTGATTGTTCGTGCGTGAACAATAAAAAAGGTGAATAGCATCGCATCGCATGCAACTGAAGCGTCTGTTTTAAACCATATCCACGTAGTCACTGAATATTGCTTCATGAATGTCGCTTTACTGTAACGTGAATGCAGCGGTGTTTACAGATGGCGCGTTCGTTGACAGTGTTGTGCAAGCGCAGGGATCGAACTTGGCAAGACGGAAAGGTTGCATTCAAGTTTTCATTCAAGTTGTTTTTCTCCGAAGTGTTCATGGAGAATTTCGAACTCGCCGTTTTCAACGTTTGTGTGGCGGCTCAGATCAATCGCACGCTGGTCAGCGCAGGCAGCAAACTGTACGGCACCGTGGACACAGCGTGCACGGCCACTTGCTCATCGCCTCATTATTTCTGGTTCAGACCGAATGGCAGCATTGCAGACGAGCTCACGAACGACATTGATGTCAGGTTATGTGCGCTTGACGAACCGCAAGTAAAAGTGTTTGTTAAAAATACGTCGCGTGACGTGACGCGCCTGAATCGAACAATGAGTACCGGAGTTTAAATAAAAGGAATGTTTTGACTTTGAGTGTTTCAAACGTCTGAAGGACAGACGAACTCAGTCAACCGGTTCACTGTTTCTTTTGTTTTGAATCAATTTTTGCAAGCTTCTGCAAGAAAATAGAGTGAAAAATGTCCTCAATTACAAGTGGTTCACATCACATAGATCCTGAAACATACAAGCAAGCATTTTGCATACGGCGTAGAACAGACAACACGTCGCATGCGAAATCAAAGGTTCCAGTTGCCTTTTACACTGCGACTAATAGCGTAGCGTTGACAGTTTTGGCTGAAATGTTAACGCAAACAAGCAACTTGTATTTCTTTCACGGCTGCAAGTTTCAGCTCAAGGCGTTCCTTCAGTTCTCAATACTGGCCGTCTTCCTGTTGACATTTTCTAATCACCCTGTACATGTTTCAGCTCATTAACAGCAGTTGATGAAGCGAGTGTGCGCTTGCACATGTACGTGTTGTCGCCGTTTGGCAAACTGTTGCAAAGTACAGAGGGGCAAACATCGGTGACACTGCGGCGTGGCCGTATTGTTGATCTCAAACGAAATTCTTGCGGTTTGTTTGTGGACATCTCCAAATTGAAGCACTGTGCGAACGCACATGAAACAACTGTGCTTCTTGCAGAGAACCAGTTCGCGTTGGTCAGGTTCATTGACTACGGTGATCTACAGTGGATTCAGTTGTCGCAGTTGCGCGTGTTGCCCGACCGTTTGCACTGTTTTCCGTGGCAAGCACTGTTGTGTGCCGTGCCCAAGGTTGTGTTCTCAAATGCAATGAGCAAAGGACACTGAGATGAGTGATGTGTGGGTGGTTGCAGCTGCAGCCGGGGCACAGCGGCGTGCGCACTGCAGATGATCGCCTCACGTGGCCCCGTCGTGTTTGCCACAGATTCCGGCAGCTGATCGCTCGATATCAAAGCTTGCCGAATGCAACACTCTGCATCCGCTGCGGTGATCGTATACTCGGCGTTGCACACTTGGTTCACTGATGGCTCGCTTCTTTTGTTTTTTTTTCGAGCTTACAGACAGACAAAAAATTGTAAATTACTATTGATGGCATTTCGCATTCGTTTTTCAGGTGGATCTGAACGTTGAGATCCGATTGGCGAATGGTAAAACGCACAGTTTATGTCTGGCGCAGCAGCTGCTGATGGAGTTTGACGACGATGCAACCGTGCAACTGTCATCCGATGTGTGCACGAATCTATGTAAACCGGAACATGACTCGGTACGCTTTTGAAGAATTGCGAGACAATCCGCTTCTGTTCTGCTATAAGTAGGTACATTTTTACCCCTGGTAAAACATCGATTTCGCTTATTTTTTGCACAAAGCTACGTCCCAATATGAAAGTTCCGGCCCGTTTTTGGAAAAAAAATCAACCCCAACGTTTTCCTCATGCTTGCGACGTAGGGGAAGCCGAAAAAATGCTATTTTCCCAACTTATAAAAGAGCTAATTTTAGAGACTCCCATTGAACGCCCATTGAGGTAACACCTCATTTTAGGAGCCCAGTCCACCGCAAAACCCAGACGACTTTCGTGACCGCGGCGTTGATTACTCGTTGATTCGTAAATTTTTGCTCAACCAAAATTCTGACGACGAAGAAAATTCGCGTGGATGCAGCTTAGCACAACCAGGTATCAGCTGTTATGAGCTGTGTGTACGTCAGCTGATTCAAGTGCTAATATGTTAATTTACGAAAACAGGATGCAGTGGAAATAGCGTGAACGAGCAGAGTGTCTGTGCGGTTGGTGGTGCCGACATCAACCGAGCAGTGGCCAGTGTGCCGTTGCTCAATCAAACGTCCACCACGAAGCGTCCTGAGCGAGCACGCTG
Organism: Theristus sp. LFF4_11; assembly: GCA_030248135.1. NCBI lineage: Eukaryota > Metazoa > Nematoda > Chromadorea > Monhysterida > Xyalidae > Theristus > Theristus sp. LFF4_11. The sequence continues at coordinate 45,411 of JASANC010003269.1, forward strand.
TGGTTCGCCGACCTGGCGTCCCCTGCAGTACCATGTCTATACTGGCACCACTGACGCCACAAACGTAATCACACATGACCATTATGTGCGCCAGTTTCTCAGTCCCGAGCACGAATTTGAATTTGTGGTAGGTCTATGGTTTTTTATGTTTTTTTTTAATTATTCAAACCACGGAGGCGACCAAAACGTGCACATGACGTTTGTGACAAGACATGTGTGCGTGGTTATCTGAGAATGGCAGGCGGGCTGCATAGCACCAACGTTTAAGCGCTCACTTGGCTACGTGCAGCCTGGATGGTGCCAAATTGGTGCCACAATTTGCAGAGAGACGAAGTAATGAACAACAACAATGGCAGACAATCGCAGGTAAAAGCGCACATTCGCTGCACGGATCCGGTCGTTCCAACGCCGCACGCATTTTTTCTCACGGTCGCACCGTTTGGCGAGCCAGAGCGAATGGAACTGGAGGCCGAGCAGTGGCAGAGGCAGATCGATCGGTGGTACAGAGGCAGCGCACAGCGGCGCACCGGACTCACGCTGCAGCACCTGCGCACGTTGACGCGCGTGCAACAGCCGATGCTCGGTGCGACACTGGCGCTGTGCATCGCACACTGTGCACGCTGCTTCTGGTTGACGCTCACTGATTGGTCTAAGCAGCTCGAGGCTGCAAATCAGCAGCCATATTCGAAAGCTGCAATGCACCAGTTGCGCGTGTTTCACAGTTTCGCTGCAACCAAGGCCATGCTGGCTGGCTGCTGTCGCTGTGTTGTGATCACTTGAACAAGTCATTGAAGCTGAATCTGAAACATTTGAAATCTCTTGTTTCACTCGTTGTTTACGAAAACAAACGGAAAAACCGTGCTTGTTCACTTGGTGCGCATGTTTCAGCAATCCACGAGAAGCTGCCAGCGTTCAGCGATCTGTCAGCAGCGACACACACCAGTCAAATGGCATCGTCTGCGCTTGGCGTTGGCTATCAGCGTGTATGTTCAGCAGCAATGAATCTTCGAAAAAGTTCTCGTTGGCAAAAATAATGCAGTTTGAAAACTGCTTGTTGAATGCCGTTGTATTTTTTTTAAATTCTCTGTAACATGTATGTATTTTACAGGTTGAATACTGTTGACTGAACAATTGTGAAACGTTCAGGTTCTTGTTTACTACGCGTATCAAGCGTCCAACAGACGGAACCAGGAGGTCGCGCGTGCACCGGTGCAGTTCAAAGTGGTTGCTGGTGACTATGAGCTTGATGGCGACTACCACAATGTGTACTGCCTCGTTAGATACCTCGACTGCGGTGGCCTGGCGCGCGTGCAGTGGCGCCATCTGCTGCGCATCCATCACAAGTATAATATTCTCCAATAGACTGCCGCACAATAAACGCGCAAACACTATTTAGTCTTTGTCCGCACCCACAGACGTCGTTCTAAATCCCGTGCGCAAACTAAGTGTCCGTAATGCGTTAAGATAGCACACACGACACGATTTCTAAATCGCGTCGCCATTCTTTTAGTGTCGTGTGCGTACGCACAAAAAACTAATAGCTAAATCGCCCGTTAACACGGCTTCTCTGTCCTACCAAACGTTTTCGAGAACGTCGCACGTTGAGTCACCGTGGTCTGTTGCAGACACACAGAGCGTGCGCCGTATTGTCTGCTCGCGTCGTTGTACGGTGTGCAGCCGCCACCAGCCCCTCCGTCAGACGGCCACTTCACAATCAGCCAAAGTGTGTCGTTCGACAGCACAGTGAGCCGTGCGTTCGCCGACCTGGTCGAAAACGACTGTGTCCTACGGGCAGTGTTCATGCCGCTCGAAGCAATGTACAGTTGCTCAGATGCTGTGAAAATGTCTACTCGGCGCGGTATGGCGCCATCAGAAACATGCAAGTTCTGTTGTGCAATTTCTTTTAGTGAGTCCCGTGATACGTTGTGGATGTCAACGAGCGGGCCTGGCCAAGGTGCAGAGCCTTTGCCAAACGCGCTGCCACAGACCACCCAGTTGGTCGACATTTCATCGTACCAGTTTCGCTGGTTTTCAAATCAACAAATTACTACTGGTGTGGACCCAAACGAAACATCGCTGAGAAAGGTTGGTAGATGTTTTTGAAACCGAAATTAACAGTCGTGCGCTTGTGTTTTGTTTTGCCATTGATATTGGTGTCCGTGCATTTTGCAGATCTTGGCTACTTTGCAACTGATCAGAGAAAACGGTTCATAAAGTGCTTAAGAACAAATCAGTATTCTGCCAACATTTTTTTGCAATCTTGCCTCAGCCTTTTGATTCGTCGTCACATTTTATCAAATCACGTGTAACGTACAGTATGGCCGAATAAATGAGGCAGTCCATCAAGGCGGGATCAGCCGCAGACAAGGAGTTGTCTTTTTCAAAAAAGCCAACGTAATTCCCAATCATGTGTACAAGGGATAAAGAATGAACAGAATAGCGCGGATAATCCATTAGTTTAAAAAAACGCGTCAAATTTGGCACACAATTCAGTTTCTGAACGTCTTTTTTCTTTCATTCAAAATTCGCGCGCTCCTTGCACCCTGAAAAAAGCTGCCATGTTTAACCGGCCATACCGTATAACCCTATTGGTCGCTATTCAAGTTACGTGTATATGCAATGCGTTGTTACAAAAAAGTATTACTTATTTTGTTTGATTTGTGCAAAATGTCTCTGTGCGTGCTTGTTTCATTTCTTTCACAGGCTCACGCTGAAAATGAAAACAAAAAAACAACGAAAAAAGGCAAGGCGCTCGATTGAACAGTTGTAGTTCGGTTGTTTTATGCAAATTATTCCTCGGAGCCTTGAAGTTACAACAATAACAATGAACAAAGTGCAAAGCAACCAGCAAATGCTAAGAACAGTTGATGAGAACGAGCATTGCTTGTTCAACGCGCGCCAGTGCTCGATGCATCGTCACGCTCATAGACCTCCCTGATGAGCTCGTTGGTGACCGAGTGCAGTTTGGCAGCATGACAGCTGTCATCAAACAGTCTCCACCAAGGGTAGCGGCTGTCAGCGTCCGCCAGTGGAACCTGCTCAGACGAAGCTGCATTTCTGTGTCGTTGTCCCCATCAGCACTGCACGCTGGTCAACCGTTGCAGTGGCCTGCAGTCGAACTCTAAATTATAGGCAAACGTGATGCATGCATTCTGTGCAGGCATTTCTGTGGAGGCGGAGTTGGGTTTGCACAGAATGCGTGCTTCACGTGATCGCCAACTAAGCTGATTGCCTATAATATAGAGTTCGACTGTAGCAGATTATATGCAAAAAACGTGGTGCATTGTGTAAACTGTCGAACCTTGACGTTGAACGTGTCCATTGCAATGTTGATACAGGCCAGTGCAATGGTCGCTGGCTGATGTCGCTCAATCACCTGCAACGACAGTAATGACTGCTTTGCCATCAAATTGCTAATGCTGACTTCTACGAATGAACGTGTGGCGAGTGCACTGTTACACACCTTGGGGCAAGTGTAGCTGTCGCGCAGCACCGCCACCGCCACCGTTGCTATTGGGGCACTATGCCACACATCCGTTGGCAGCCAGTTGTGCAGCGCATCCAAATAGTGCATCAGGTATCTGCATTGTAATTTGGAAATCGCATCGCGTTATTTCTCCGTTATTTGGCAATCAGTTCAATTGGCCATCACCAATATGCGAGTTCAATTCAAAGTACAGCCCATCATTAATGAGAACATTGGAACTAGGAAAAACACCTGTGTGGGTGGTCAACGTGAACGCGAAATGCCAGCTGACGCAGCAACAAATGCTCGAAGCGGCCGATCGACTCGCGCACGTCCCAGTAGGTCTCGCCCACCTCAAGCTCGTCTGCGTCGTCTTTGTGCAGAATTCTGTGGTTAGTTGCAGAGCAGTATTAGCTGTGATGCAGAGGAATGATCTCATCTCAAGACGTTGCACTCTGACAGACCACAGTCAGGTTGCACAGACAAAGTGCAGCAGCGAGCATGGCAGTTTGTGCGTTGACGTGTTTGTGCAACATCACTGTGTTATAAAAGAATGCAGACTCCAGCACATTCGCTGTTTCGTATCGACCCCGTGATTACCTGTAGCAGACGTTGGTGACGTCACGAATTTTCAAAAAATCCTCCTCGACCTTTCCAGCCAAATAAAGGCACGTGGCAGCGAGCGTCTGCACAACGAAAGGCAGGCTTGATGATGAGAACGGTTTTTTTGTGAAAAAACTCATTTTTTGTGAAAAACGCACGAATGGGCAGTACTGGTCAGCATTCGATATCGACGCACACTGCTGCTGCTCCTGTAGTTTTTCGAACGATCGATAGAAGCGGTGACACAAAACGGACGCCGTAGCGACAGTCGTTGCACGGGCCTCGAGCTTGATGCCTGTAGCAATGATGTGATCATAAACGTTAATAATCGTCCTGCCTGCAGACAGTTGACACAATGTATTCATCTTTGGTTCTTACCAGCTTCATAAATGAAGAGGTACACATCGCGAGATATTTGCGACATCGTTTGTTTGTAGCCCCTGGACATGATTGGGTAGCAGCAGTGGAGTGTTTACACACACTTTTAACTTTGCAATAAGCCATTCAAAACACAATGGTCTGATGTTGTTAAACAGATCATATCAAGAGTGAAGAGTTCCGTCACAGTGCACTGCATTTTTTATCCGACAAAAACAAAAATGTGTAGAGGAATTGAAAACCTAAAAAGCGACAAGTGAATCACAGTTTTGTTTGCACCATTGCGATCACTGAGTCGACAGTGTTGTAGATCAGTTGAATGTCGTTTGCAGTGCTCATCAAATGGTTGCCTTCTTTCCTCAACAGCACGTCAACGTCTGTGGATGCCACTCTTTCTGCTATCGTTATGGAGTTCTGCAAAAACAGGTTGCTGTGGTGACCACTAACTGACAGGCCATTTTAAACTTTATCATTTCGATTCAGCTTTACAAAAGCTTCAACAACTTGAAATGGGGCAACATCGTCAGCCATGCAGTGCAGCAAACGTAAAGGACAACGCAGAGGCACGGTCTGTTCGTGTGCCAGGATGTTCAATGCTGTGCCTTCTTCAATCAGTCGTTTGTTCACTGGAATCGGTTGGTGGACACTCGCTAGATGCACGATTTCACCTGCCTCGTAACGCGCACGATCCTGGGTTTTTAGTGAACCGGTCAACTTACGACATTCCCACCATCAGATACAGAAGAGAGCTGGCATCACCATCAGTGCCCTGCCCCTCTCGAACATAAAACGAAAAAGTTTGTTGAACATTGCGAAACAGCTCGCACCTCATCTGACAGGTCGGTTTGCATCAATTTTGCAAAACGTTCAGTGAAGCCAACCGACGCGGAAATGGTGACAATTGCAGCAACGCGCTGTGGACGTTGCATTGCTGCCAACAGAGCCATCCATGCACCCATGCTCGAGCCTACCAAAATCTGACACAAAACACATTGATTCAAATTTGAACATCATGAGCAGTTGAGTCCCCTACAGCATGAAACTAAGCCACAAAATTTTCCAAATGTAGCTGTTCAGGTTCCGTCAAACTGTAAATCATAGACAACCAGGTGATTGGTGATTCACTGTACCTGCGGGCCTTCAGTCAACTGATCAAGCACAGTGAGTACATCATCCTTCCACTGTTGCATGCTCCATTTCGTTGCAATGTCTTTATCAACCGAGTCGCCTTTGTCCGTGTAGTCAAAGCTCACAAACGGATGCCCCTTGGCGCTCAGGTGTTGCCGCAGCGCACTTGGTTTTGTGCCGTTTTTGTTTGACAAGAAACCACCGCAATAGACAATGCCCGGTTGTTTTGCGCCTGCCGTGCGAATGTAGGCAAGCGCTGGCAGGCCTGCGACTGACCGTGGCAGAGTGGAGAACGACGATGCCATCGATTGATGCTGCGGTGATTGAGATTGGCAGATAGGCTGATTTTTGGCAGTGTTGTTGCAAAAGTATGCCGTTGCGGTGTGGCCGCAAGTGAACACATGATGCAATTCAGTCAATGTTTCCTGCTTGCCGAGGCGTCCAGTGTAATGCACTTGTTTTATTGACGACGAAGAACAATGATAAAGCTGTTCGTGCATGTGTGATGAAGCAGCGAAACACAATATTTACACGCGTGAAACAGAATGAAAGTGCCAAATGTATCACAGTGTGCTGACATGCAACCGGTCGCCACTTTCCATGCAGAAATACTGCAGTTGGCGCAGATCGTTGTCGAGCACGATTTGGTAACCGGGCTGAATAACGCAACGACCATGAAGTGCACAACATTTTGTACGCACTTTCACACACGTTCGGAGCTGCAGCATCTGCTGGTATGAGACACCGACCTGTTTCTTCGGCTCATAATGAAGAACGACAGATCGCGGCGGCAGTCGGCACAGCCGAGACGCCAAGGCACGCAGTTTACCAACGGTCATCAACGCTGAACAAGGCACAAGCTTGCAAAAAGTCGCCACACAATTTGTAGTTTTGTACGATAGGATAGCAGACCTGGCACTTGTTTCTGGACGGGCAGCTTGAGGCTGTCCGATGAAAACTCGAGTGCAATCAAGCGATCTTTGAGCACGCCCGTCTTTTGTGCGCTGTCAATCTCAGATTTGTCCGGTGCACCGTACACTGCAAACGAGGACAAACACACCAAATACAACAACAGCAACGTCTACCATCACTATAAAACCGGATTTCTCACTCGATATCAAGTGCAAGTAACGGGGATGCTGCGCGTTGAACTGTTGCATTTTGTCAGCGTCATTGCTTGCATTCATCCACTCGTTACCGAACCGTTTCAAATAGTCGATCTCTGCACCGCGGCGCTCTGCCAGTGGGATCTGAAAACTGAGCAATCAGACGTGTTCAGTTGGTTGATGGCGACGCACACAGGAAACACGAGCAGACTCGGTGCAACCTGTTGTCGATCGAGCATCTGCAGCCGACTGAGACGTGCAATGATCAACTGACGCACGGTGTCACACGCAAACGCGCTCGTCACGGGGTTGCCCTGCAGCACAACACGACGCAGACACCGCAGACGCTCCAGTGCATCGATCGACGCCCACTGGCAGAGCAAAACAAACAAACATACTGGACACTGTTGGTGATACGTCTGTCAAGAACATCAACGCACGTCTTGAATCTGGCAGCCTCTGAGGAACAGCTCTTCCAGCTTTGGAAACGGCTGATCTGCCGTCTCATCAAATCGTACGGCGCTGATTGGATTGCGGGACAGGTTGAGTGAATTTAGGCTGTTTGTGAAGGTAGCATCAATCGCAATCAAGAGCCAAAAGAAAACGGTGAATAATAACTGATTACTTTGGCAACGCAAATAACGACGATATATCAGTCCACTGCGAAATGCAATTTTCTTCCAGGTCTAAGTTCTTCAAATTGGACAGAAGCTGCGCCTCGTTTCCAAGGCGCACCGATGAAATTCGATTATGGCAGAGACCGAGCACTTCCAAATTCGGAAACAGTTCAAGCACGCCCATCACCTAAACAGTAAATGTACAGGGTGGACAAGATGGCTTGTTGAGTCTGCTTCAATTGAACTTGTTGAGTCTGCTTGTTGAGTTTTGGACTGAAATTTGAAACACTGCTTGAGAAATGTCTGATTGTGTTAAAATTTTAAAAAATTTAAAAAGTTCAGTCTCAAAGCACAGCAACACATCGAACTCCAACGTTCCAAATCGTCAGTCTCGTACGCACCCATTAACGTCAATCCGCGCGTTTTTCAGTTTTATTTGTTTTTTTTCAATTTGATAAAAAACGTCACAGCTTTTATTTTTTTGGTTATGTTTTTTAGACTAAACTATTTTTTTGAAAAAAAATCACAAATTAGAAGTGGAAAATTGAATCATTTGGAATGGAACAATTTTAGCCGTTGACAAACCCCAAAACTAGCTGAAACAAATGAGAACAACCAAAAATGCAGCATGTTTTTGGATTTGCAAAGACCTCTCGTTAGCTTTAAACCAAGAAACAAGTGTGCATTTATTCGATTTTTTAACCTTGACTTAAAATTGTTGCTGTGCATCCAGATCCAATTTTTTTAGTTTTCCAACAAAATACATTTCTCAAGGGTGTTCCAAATTTCTTGCCAAAGTCTTGATACACACTCGAGAACGAGTCGTTTTGTCCAATATAGTTTTTTTGCAACCATCACAAGGCTGAATGAAATGAATATGGGGCCTTGAACAACACACACACACCTGACTCCAGTGAAAGTTGATGTCGTTCATGATCAACGCTTTCAGTTTCGCACACGGCTGCATCGCTGACACATCGCACAACGGGCGCAAACGATTCTTGCTGCAACAACGATCTGCATAACGAGCAGTTCTCGTGCTCATTGACGTTACTTACTTTCTCTTATTCAAGCGCCCACCTTAAGTTTATGATTTTCAACTTTGGCAGCGCGTTTGCAATGGCGACAACGTGTGACCAGTGTGTGAGCAGGTTGTCACTGATGTCCAGCAGCTCACAACGGCACAAATGTGTCGCCAGCTGCTCTGTATCACCACAGCTGCTCACGTTCATACTGTCAAGCACCACGTGGCGCAATTTGTCGTACAAACTGCAAAAACACGCACTGACACTGTGAGTGACATGGCAGTTCAATAAAAGCATTCAGTCCAACGACACATGGTGCCGCACTCAACAATCGCCAACCGTTGCATGTCCGAGATCTTCTGCATGCCAACGAGCTGGATGTGTTTGCTGCCAATGGTGCAGTCATCGTTCAGTGGAGTCACAGTGTCGCCGTATCGTGCCGCAACTGCCTCGAACACGTCACAGCCAGCGTCCGCCTTCTCACGACGCACAAAGGACGCCGCTGTCGGGCTGGATGACCTGAATGCGTGCAACATCAGAGAAACCGTTTGAAAAAATCGTTTTGAACATTTCACATTTGATTCAACTTTTGAACATCGTATGACCGACTCGCATGCAAAGTATCGCTGGCCACCGTAGGTTCCGTCGTGTTTGCCGCGATCAGGGTCATCCCACTCGACACCGAGCCAGTCGCCTTTGAACGAGTGCACTGCTCCGATGTAGCGCACAGTGGCGCGCTGCTCTCCCACCAGCACTCGACTGCCGACCGACACGCAGCCACTCATGACAACTACGAACGCTGCGTTGCTTCGTGCATCATACAGTTCTCGCAACAGTAATGCTATCACTAAACAGCATCTGCATCACAGCCAACAACAACCTTGAGTCGTAGCCAACAAACGATCTCTTCTTAGTGTTATTTCATTGTTTCTTAGTGATCAACCAGCGCTATAACATCTAATACAGTTACCATAAGTCACACAAAAGCTAATCACTCGCCACACCCGTCAAATTCGACGATTTGCCCGTTATGGCCAAGTTTCTGTGTAATTCGTTCACCAAATCACAATCTGATCACGACACAAACACACAATATGTATGATTCACGTGCAATGCAGTACAGTCAATCAGTAGGTTGCGCATAATGTGGGTTTCGCAGCAGTAAGGGTGAATCTCAAAACAATGCGCCTCCGCCACCAAAGGGAGGAAGCTGACGGCAGTGACCACGACGCCCTCCAAGCATCGAGCGGCTGCTGCCTGCATCGAACACACCGACGTCGTCGTCCAGTTCGGGGGGCTTCGCAAATGGATGTGGCATTCGCGGAAAACTCGGTGCAACTGGATCGACTGAAGATGTGCAAATGTGGAAAACTGTGAAACTCAACTGTGGCGCTTCAATGAGAAAATTTGCTGCAAGCAGCCTTAAAACCAGCCGATACGTCACATCTGTGGTTCAAATTCGCTCAGTTTTCTCGCCGTTACGATTACCGCTAGCTGTAGGATATCCGTTACCTCTATGATTACCGATTCCGATCATAAATGCAAACAATTACAGCTACCAAACGAACACGGATTTGGATCAACGAATGGTCGTGGCCAGCGCGACGGCGTTGCGGGGATTCCAGGCAGATCCGGTTGCGGCTCCGGTCGTGGAACGGAAAATGGCATGTCGGGCAACGTCGGCCTCGGTCGAAATGGCAGCCACGGATGCCAAAGAGCGCGTTTCCTTGGCCGTCGTTGAAATGTGTCGATCACGATTGGGTCGCGGCTCGTCGGTCGCTGTTGTTCATACAAAGCACGATACTGCGCTGCGTAGCATTCGGTGGTCTTCAATGGCACTCCTGAAATTGGGAAACGCTCAAAATTACAATTATTTATGTGTGTGTGTGTCTGATGAAACAACCAATACAGTGACGCTATTTTTATGCAGTTAAAAACAATTTTTTTTGAATCTCTGGATAAGAGACAACACAAACTGACACCTGTGCAGAAGCACCTTTGAAATCACGCAGAGTGAGCATTTTCCAGAGTTGCTGATCGTTGGCGATTGCATTTTTGGCAGCAGCACAGGAGGATGCGAGTCGCACGATCGAACGAGCGCACAGTCGTCCACAGATCATCCAACGAAGTTCGGCCAGCATCAGCATGTTCAGCAGGGCGCTCTCATCTGTGTTGCGTTGAAATAAACTCACAACGATTGATTTCATGATCCAGTTGATGTGATTGTAATGAGGCTATGCTTGTGTGTTCCCCAAATGCCTCCACCAGTGAAGGTCCGTTTATACCAGACGGGAATAACACGAGACCTGGAGTGACATGCATGTACGGCACTTGCATACTACCCTTCATACTTGACGTACGTTTGCATACGAGAAACGGGCCTTAACCGTTTATGCAGTAAAACACGCCCCCTGTCCGCATGCCAGTTGCACTCACACCCAACAGTGAGTATGCGAATGTGCTTCAACAAGGCCGATTCAACGTAGTCGTCCAGTGCGTCCAGATCCACGTAGTCAGCCGAGCGCACTGAAATGGAACAGGCAAAAACAATTGCAGCCCAATTGAAGCTGACCAAGCTCAACGAAACGTACATTGTTGGCAGCTGTGTGACGACGACGACGGCGCAGTGAACTGCGCCAGCGGGAGCACAGCTGGTTGTGGCAGGTGCTGTCTGTGCGGCAGTGTGCGCACGGACGCATGCAAGGCGAGCGCGCTGTCTGCGTGCTGCACGTCATGGCACACTGCAAGCACAGTGGCCGAGCGTCTGCTGCGTGCGTGCCAGTAGTGCAAACACTGCGGCGCACTCGCCACGCTCGCCGACAACGCCACGAACGCACGTTCCGTCATTCGTTCTCCAGTGGGCCGCTGACAAAACGTGACCGTGACAATGATTGCTCACACATGGGCGAGGGTACAATTCCGGCCCGCTAATTCCGGCCTGAAGAGTTCCGGCCCGAAAAATTCTGTCCCGGAGAAGTCCGGCCCGGAGAATTCCGGCCCGACGAATTTTCGCCAGCACGAACAATATTAAACTGCACAAAGTGCTTTTGGTAATAAAATATCGATGTTCACATGTTACAGTGTATTTTAATGATGTTTAGAAATTGATTTTAATTGATGTTGTTAATTGAGTTTTTTGGAAAGAGGAATCTTTTTTTAAATAATAAATAACAAGATTTTTTTATCACGAACCAGGCAGGATTTGTGAACCATCACTTACCTATCAACTGATTTTGTTTGTGCTGTGTTTTGTCCTTTTGGTATTATTTCTGCATTATTTGACTTGCGTGATCTTGCTGGCTGGGTTGCATTTTCATTATTTCAGACCTGACTTTTTTCGGTGCTTCAAAAAAAATTTTTAGGCAAATTTCGCAAGGTGGGGTCGGGGTGTCAAGCAAATTTCGAGGGGGGGGGTGCAGAAACACAAGTCATTATGTTGAACGAACTTGCTAGAACAAAAATACAAACCTCGGGTATTCTGCACGGCTAACAAAGTTTCAAACTAGCTATTTGAATTTATTTATTCACGTCGTGAATAATTATAACCAGTCGATATCTTATTACCAAAAATTACTTCGTGGTTTAATATTGTTCGTGCTGGCGAAAATACGTGGGGCCGGAATTCTCCGGGCCGGAATTCTTCTGACCGGAATTCTTCAGGCCGGAATTCTTCGGGCCGGAATGAGCGGGCCGGAATTTCGCGGGCCGGAATAGCACACGAGCCTCTTTATTATATTCTTTACGTCGAGATCTGAAGATACCCGCGAACACACTTCAACCACAAGAGCACAGAAATGCAAATGAGTCTTACTCTAAGTATCATGTCCACATATGTTTGACATGGGAAATAAAACCTTTTTTTCAAAAAAGGCGGTTTCAGTTACGGTCTTTACCTAAACAATTAGTAGTTGAAAATTACTGACCGATGAAATCGCATTTTGCAAAAAAAAAACTGCGTGAAACTGAACTTCATTCAACTCAAAAACATTTCAACTGTATTTCTGGATGCATTCGGGGATTAACTTCTGGAAACTGGGTGGTGGAGAAAAATTGGGGAATGGAACGGTTTTAAAACGGAAATAAAGTCTCTTTTCAGCAATATACAAAACTGGTTTTTTACCATGCCAACGTGCACGAATCGAATGAAGCTTACCTGCTCCTGGGCGTAGTCGTTTTTCAGCATTTTGAAATGCACGTAAAGCAACAGCAACTCTAATGGAGTGGGCGATCGTTTGTCAAAGTCAATGTCGTGCATCAGACAGAACTTGTCAAACTCATCATGGCTGGCATCGCCTTCTGCAGTGGTGCTGCCTGATGCACACTGAAATTTATTGATTTTGATGACCATTGTCCACTGGGCCTAACTTTTAGCGGAACTAATTTTATTTTGCAAACTGTCGACCGACGGGGTTGTTGGCGTTAGACGTCGCATCATGAACAAAAGTCGGATTTTTGTGCCCGGGGATCGTCTCTTCCATCGACATCAACTGCTGCAATGAACAAATTGCCATGCTGTGTCTCTGCATGAAACCAGCAAGTGACAGCCGAATTAGCTTACTATTTCTTGGACTGAATCATTCGCAGCACAAAGTCGCACAAAAACAATGTCCCCTGATCGAAGCTCACCCGGAAACTCTGTGACCATCGTCGTTCCAAGAAACAATTCAACAACCGAGTTCTTTCTAAAACCAAGAGTGACACTAAAATTTTGCAACACAAAACCATGACATTGAAAGAATTGCAAAGCATTGCAAAGAAAACCATTAAACTGAATTTTGTGTCGTGAACAAATTATTAATTCGATGTCAATCAAGATTATTAAAAAACACAGCAACGTTTTTTAATGAAATGGTCAAATGGTTATGATTAGGGTTAGGGGAAAAAAAAATCCGGATTTTTTTTTTAAATTAAAAAAAAAATTTAAAAAAAAAATTTTTTTACAAGTTAGGTTCGTTCGAAGCGTCTCGTCGAGCTGAGTTCATCTAGACTATTTTCAGAACGATCCGGGAAACTATAAGAGCGAAAATCGTGTTTTATTGAAATTATGTCCATTTCATAGAGGGAAAGTTGCATTTTCAACAGTAAAACAGGGCAATTTTTCACGTGTACTTGAATATTGAACCGTTCTTAGTGGTTCCTCTTTAGAAAATTACCAAAATTTGACTGTGTTCAAAAATTCCTGTTTGCTGTAGCTAAGTCGGCAACCCCTGTCGACCCGGTCCCCCCCCCCCCCAAGACACTTACTTTCAGGTTCAACCAGCTATGCTATCTGCCACATGGCGAGAGCCCACTCTTCAAATCATCGTATCGAAAACACGTACCATGATTTCGCGATCACGTTGCGGGCAACTGACAGACGCAAGTTTAACACGTTAGTTTAGCTCAGCACGCAAGTTTTAACATGTGGCCATGTTATCGGGTATCTGAAAAACGGTCGTGTGATGTGGTATTAACCAACATCTCCGCTCAAATTGTTTAACAATATATCGCACAACTCCATTGTAGACCTATAACATACGCCAATCAACAAGATATCATGTTCATCTCATGGCCTACCGACTGAAAAACATGTTCTAAGTTGCAAGAAAACGATTTCTGAAACGATATTTCAATTCAGTTAAGTCATTTAAACGCTAAAAATTGACTCTAGAAGTCATCCAAATCGAAAAACATGGAGTACGTCGGTCAAAATGACCAAATAATGACATTTACCTAAGCACACAAAGAAGTTGGGAAGAAAATTTGGTTTGAACTTTCAAAAAATTATGCCATAAATCGAATTTTCAGAGCAAAGTAGAAGAAAAAATTTGCAATTTTTTTTAAGTTTGAAAAAAAAAATCCAAATTAAAAAAAAAACGAAAAAAAAATAAAAAAATTTTTTTTTTCAAAGCCCCTAACCCTAGTTATGATGCCCGTGCGTGCCCCGTGCCACATACAGACTTTGCTTGCATTGTCCATCTGTGACAGCAAATGTAATGCCTTGTCGTCACCTGTTTCGATTATTATCACCATACAGCTGCGGCACTTGTTCTGAGACAACCCTCTTCACATGTTCCAGTGACGAAGTTTCTGGCACGTCAATCGAAGCCTTTGTGTCGTTAAATCGTAGTTGTAGTTTCATTATTCAGTTATTCAGGGTTTTGAACCTGCATATCATTATCAGTGTGCATGCTGTGCGTATTCGAAAAAACTGAAAATTCCGTTTTTGATAAAAAAATTTTTAAATTAATTACAAAAAAATTCAAAATGCCGGAGGAAAATTCGAAGATCGACAAAAATAGGTGCAACTAGAGATGTCAAAAAAAATCCCTATTTTTTCTTAAAAAAATTTTTTTTTTAATTTTTTTTAAATCAAAGTTGTTCAGAATTTTTCAGGGAGTCCGAATATCACCATCTGAGGAGCCACCGACTTACCATATGACCCCACTCATATGGGAGGAGGGTGAAAATTTCAGACTTGGTTTCGGCGACCCCATTTTCCCACCGACGACATCACGTCTCGTGTTTTGCCTCTCAATTCACCTCAAATAACACGGAAACAAGTTCAACAACAAACCGGTGTGATCATGCTGACGACACGAGGCGAAACAGCAACGAGCAACCAACGAAGTTACGCTTGCAGTGGCAGACAGTGCAATTTCGACCTTTCGAGATCCTGAAAAGCGATGCATACATGTGAGTTCTCTGCTTCTATCTCACCTCAGCGGCATCGGAATTTGTTGAACTAGCCTTTGCGACGCTCAAGTACTTCAATGCGCGAGTCGATCATCACTCACCAAGGCTGAAAACAGTCGATAAATCGATCCAAAATACCACCTGCAGCGTTGAACACTAAGTGACAAGGTAAAGTCAAAGAAAATTTTTGTTGAACTTTCAAAAAATTATGCCAAAAACGGCATTTTCAGGGCACATTAAAGAAATTTAAAAAAAATTTTAATAAAAAAATAAAAAAAATGCTCATTTTTTTACTTTAAAAAAATTAAAAAAATTTTTTTTTGACCGTTACATCTTTAGGTGCAACTGAAGTGAAGACAAACATACATCAACTGATGTGTCGCGACGGCAGGACACGAAACAGCAACCAGACAACGTTACGCTTGCAAACGGAGCAGCTCGGGCGCTCAAATTTAGATTGCGAGGCGAATCGTCACCTTATCTGCATCGGAAATGGTAAGCCAACCTTTGGGACGCTCAAAAACTTTATCGCAGATGTTGTTGAAGCCTGAAATCAGTCGGTAAAACGGTCCAAAATCGACTGCTAAAGGTTTTACGAGGTAATATCAAAGAAAATTTTTGTTGAAATTTTGTTTAAAAAAAATTTGAACTTTTGAAAAATTGTGCCCAAATTGAGGTTTTTAGAGCATATTAAAGGAAGATTTTTCGAATTTAAAAAAATCGGCATTTTTGTTTTTTTTCTTAGCGCTAACAGCCAGCGACGCATTCAGTTGCTCCTGCTCGGACTCAAGCCGTTGCAAACGTTCAATCTCCGGGGAGATTTCAGCTGCGTATCTGAGAAGCACATGTTGCAGTGCAATGCAGGCCCTTGACAAAACTACGGACCGTATACGGAGGTTATACGGCGCACGCTTAACAAAACTACGGACCGTATACGGAGGTGCGCGCAGCGAAAAATGGCGCCAATTTTACATTCTCAGCACACGCTGCGCGTGCTTAACAAAACTACGGACATTATACGGAGGTTTTCAAAAACGGTTGGAAATGTTCAGATATGGTTGGGAATCGATTATACAATCAATCCTGAACAATTTTGGGCGCCAAATTCAAATTTTTTCTTTTAGGCGGGAATTCAAAAAAACACTAAAAAAATTGAAAAACAATGGGAAATGATCAGAGTTTGTTGAATATGAATGAAAACAATCAATCTAAGCAATTTGGTCGCCAATTTTTTGAATGGCGGGAAATTAAAATTCAAATTTCAAAACGATAAAAGACGACTGAAAATGACTTGGTTTTTTTAACATTGGTAAAAAAAAGTGCATGTATGGTTAAAATGCCGGCTGTCTGAGCAAATACATTATTATTACGGTACTACGGCACCATTATTTTTATTGGGCCTCGACGCGATCTTCGTGAAAATGCTTCTAATCGTCGGTAGCATGTACCAAAATATCTTCAGAAACACGCGGTGCGAATGCTGAATTTATGACGTACGTGTTACGTTAATGATAGAATTGTTTGTATTGACACGATCTGATTACAATCGTCAATAGCAGTACTGTGCACGCATGTACAGTATGTCATTAATCCAGCGAGCAACAACAGAATTTTCTGTTGAGCCGGTGTCATGCCATATTTTGACTCCCGCCATATTTTGACCCCCCGGTCAAAATATGGCAATTGTAAAATTGCCATAGATTGACCTACCCTACCATATTTTGACCTACCCCCGAAACTCAGTGTATGGATAGAGATGTGAGGTGACACTTGACCAATGGAAGCTGGACTTCACAAATGACCCAAATCAAGCCAGCAAAACGGTACATAACAATCAGCCTGGTATACAGCGGTAAGAGAGGGCACATCACACGCGGGCTGAAAAAAACAGCGCATGCTTCTCGAATGCTCGTGCACAAATGCGATCAATACCTCACGATCACACCGCTGCGTTGACTTTTAACAGCAACCAAGAAGATCGGAATCGCTCTCACCGATTCCTCAGCTCTCACGATATCCTGCCACATTATGAGGGTTTGCCAGGCCTCTCATGCGATCGATCGACTTGCCATAGTTATTTGCACACAATGAGATCAGATGTTAGCCTCTCGCATACTTTTTCGACAGTTGAATTACAAGAACAATACTGCATGGGTAGGCTTGTGTCCACGCAATATCCGTAAAAGCGATGTTCAACGACAGTTTTGGCAAGAAGGCAAACTGGCAAACTGTCGAAGAACAGCAACACTGTTACGGCAACATGAGTTACCGCCCAAGTCGCCCAGACGCCCCTGTCCGACAAAGGCGCCAGACGCCCCTGTCCGACAAAGGCGCCGAGACGGATTGCGCAGACGACAGAAATGTGGGGCGACATATGTCGCTTTAATATGTATTTCAGCTGCTTGATTAGTTGACACAGTGAACTCCGATCGGTATTATAAGGAGACTGTCACATTTCTGCTTAGTGATGATTCACACCTGCATCTGCAGTTCCAGTACTCCTCCCTCATCTCCACTATAACACAGGAAAGAAAAAAGTTCAACGGAGGTTTTACGGAGCACGCTTGGCAAAACTACGGACATTTTACGGATTTTGACTACACGTAAAATGTGATTGTATTGATGTTTGAGCAACAATGTCGTAATTGGTAATTCAACATTCTATTCATCATACTGCATGGCTCTGAAAATATTTTGGTACATGCTACCGACGATTAGAAGCATTTTCACGAAGATCGCGTCGAGACCCAATAAAAATAATGGTACCGTAGTACCGTAATAATAATGTATTTGCTCAGACAGTCAGCATTTTAACCATACATGCACTTTTTTACCAATGTTCAAAAAACCAAGTCATTTTCAGTCGTCTTTTATCGTTTTGAAATTTGAATTTTAATTTCCCGCCATTCAAAAAATTGGCGACCAAATTGCTTAGATTGATTGTTTTCATTCATATTCAACAAACTCTGATCATTTCCCATTGTTTTTCAATTTTTTTGAGTGTTTTTTAAATTCCCGCCTAAAAGAAAAAATTTGAATTTGGCGCCCAAAATTGTTCAGGATTAATTGTATAATTGATTCCCAACCATATCTGAACATTTCCAACCGTTTTTGAAAACCTCCGTATAATGTCCGTAGTTTTGTTAAGCACGCGCAGCGTGTGCTGAGAATGTAAAATTGGCGCCATTTTTCGCTGCGCGCACCTCCGTATACGGTCCGTAGTTTTGTTAAGCGTGCGCCGTATAACCTCCGTATACGGTCCGTAGTTTTGTCAAGGGCCTGCAATGCAGGCCAGATTGAAATAATTTTCAGAACCCGCAAATGCAACTGAAACATGGAAACATCGATGATCGATTGTCAAACTTTGCTTGACCATCAGAACTCATTTGATTGTTTGTTGACAGATTTTTTTGCGACACCTGGCACTCTGACGCTCAGTGGCATGGCATCTCCTTTTTCTAACTAGAATCAGCGGTCTAGCCCGATTGGCTCGACCCCCCCCCCCCTAAGTGGCATTGCTTGTTCCGCAATTCTGTAAGAATTTTTTAGTTCATTTATATTACAGAAACTAAAATTTTAGCTTCACAAAAAAATGACTGATGAATCAAAATGAACCCAAACAAAAAACTTCACCTTGAGGAAAGAGTGGCAGCTCTAATGGGCGCCCACGGTTCACCGTGTCTGTCGTTTGTCATTGGCAAGCTTTCAACATCGTCGTCCGTGTCCGAACGACCGTCGAAAATCGAAATAATTACGGTATCCACTGAAGAGGCGTCACCGCCGTCCCCTTCCTCGCCGCCACTGATTGCAATGTCTTCCATCATTTTTGCACCATTGTTCGGGTCGCTACTCGCTGCGTTCACGTTCGCTGTTTTTTGAAAAACTTTTTTTTGAAATTCAAAATAAAAATGCAAAAACCCACCATTTTTAAAACCAAGAAACCGGTTTTGGGTACAGTATAACATTTTGCTTCCTTTAGCTTTCAAGCAACAGTAGTGGCGAGAGAAACAGTAATTTTTGAATCAAGAAATTTCTTTTTGCTTCTTTTTTGCAGCGGTGGCACTCGGTGATTGGTCAAATTGACGTAGCACACGCAGATTGGTCCGCGGTGTGCATAAAGCGCTGGCGCAAGCCCCGAAAATTTTCAGTTGCTCACTTTTTTCGCCGTTCTTGCCCCATTCTGCCATGACCGTGCACTTGATGACGACGCGCACCAGCCACAGCGCTGGGCGTGGTGTCATCATCAGCAGCTTTGACCAAATACAGAGGTCATGGCTGCTGATGTTGGTCATCGGCTGCATCGTGCCCTGGGCAAGCGGCGTTGACTGCGGCGCGGCGGGAGATCACACCGAGGGTGAAGGCGTGTGGATGACCCTCAACGTGGCCGTCTCTGCCCTTCCCATCCGGCGCAGCTGTTATAGTCTGCTCCGTCACTCGCTCCCCGCTGCCGTGTCACATTGGGCCCGGCGGAACGCTACTTTCTCACCATGCAGTGGGGCAAAAATCGAATTTCAGGGGTCAAACAGAACGGCATGTGAACTGCCTGCCAGAGACATCTCTTTTGTGTTTCTCCAGATCACAAAGGCCAAGGTAAAAAATCAAAAACAGCGATTTGATTGAACCGAAACTGGCTGCTACTCGGTTGTATTTGTCTCGTTTGTTGCGTTGCTATTTGAGAAGTGCATGCATTTTTTGTTGTCGGTTGTCATGTTTTTCCTTTTCTGTGTTCATTGTTTTCATACTTTGTAAATATTTCATTGCACGTGCCACGTAGCAGCCATCTTTAGTTCAACTTTATTCGCTGTGTACAAAAAAGTTTTTACCGGAGAGGAAGGAAGAAACATTGAAGAAACGTCTCTCGCAGACAGTTCATGTCCCAGCGCCATGCCGGACTGTTTGGAGATGATTTTTAGAAGGGGCGGGGAATAAAAGCGCAGGCTTTCAACATTTCAAGTTACTGCATGCTGAGAAAACGTAGTCGGCCACCGGACAACCCTCTTTGGCAGGACAGCGGTTTGGACTCGAAGCGGAGTGGTGCGCAGCTTTCAATGGTTGTTTTGGGCTTGACGTGCCTAGAGGGTTTGAAGCGTGCCGGGCGTCTCTGGTCCCTACTCTCGAGTTCTGCAGTCAGCACGCTTGTTCAACGGTGCCATGTGGTCGGTGTCAGCATCAGCAACCGTGTCCCCTGTCAATGGGTCGGGGACTGTGATGATGACACTGCGGTGACTGGGTCACGTGGTCGCGGTGTTCGGTTGTGTCAGAGCTGGAGGCGGAGCTATGGAGAGCCTCCCGTGAGCAACTCACCATCAAAATTGATCGACTTCGATCAATTTTGAGCAAAATTTTGAAAAATCCATATTTTGGAAACAGAACTGGTTGGCCTTCGCTTGGACTGAAGAAGCTGAAGACCACAACAACTGTTTCTTGCGACGCAAGAGACAATTCGTTGTCAAATCAAAGCATAAAAACCCAATTTTTTGGCATTTTCAAAATCTACTGTATCTTCTAGCATTCAAAAAACACTCACAAATTAAAGAATAATCTGTTATTTCAGTGCTTCTTTAATTTGGTGGTCGAAGAATCCCACTGAATCTCTCAAAAGCCAGAAAATTTAGTCAAAATTTCAAAAATGGTTGTTTTTCAAAGAAAAACATCCATTTTACTGTTGTTTTGGTGAAATTCGGAATGTTGCATTCGGTTTTTTACCAAACAACCAAACCGCTGCCTGCTAGCTGAAGTGCCGAAGAACGAACGGCCACAGGCAAACCCAAACGGCACCACCATCAAAATTGTTCGACTTCGACCAATTTTGAGTAAAATTTTGAAAAATCCATATTTTGGAAACAGAACTGGTTGGCCTTCGCTTTGACTGAAGAAGACCACAACTGTCTCTTGCGTCGCAAGAGCCAATTCGTTGTCAAATCAAAACATAAAAATCCAATTTTCTAGCATTTTCAAAATCTGTCTTCCAGCATTCAAAAAAACATTCACAGAAACACTCACAAATTAAAGAGTCTGTTATTTCAGTGCTTCTTCAATTTGGTGGTCGAAGAATCCCACTGAATCTTTCAAAAGCGAGAAAATGTTGTCAAAATTTCAAAAATGGTAGTTTTTCGAAGAAAAACATCCATTTTGGTGTTGTTTTGGTGAAATTCGGAATGTTGCATTCTGTTTTTGCCAAACAACCAAACCGCTGCCTGCTAGCTGAAAAGCCGAAGAACGAACGGCCACAGGCAAACCCAAACGGCACATTCGCTCGAGCGAACGTGCGCGTTCGGGACTAGAGCGTGCAGGCGACCAGGGCGGAGCAATCGCGGCCAGTCCGTTCCGGAGGAACGACGCGACGAACGCCAGAAACAGCTTGGCAAGTGAAGTAGCTGCAATTTCGTTTCATTGCATCTGTTGTCACCCACCGCAACTTGATTCAATCCATTATTCAAAATTTCAGCTTTCAACCGAAAGTCGAAACGCACCCATCAAGTGGCCGGCCTGTCAGCGAACTTTCAAACGGCGCGACACACGACAAAGCCACCGACAACCGAGGAGCAACGTGCCTCCGGTTCGGACGTCAAACAAGCCGCATATCAGCCAGGTTAGTGGGTTTTGAGGGTGGTTTGCTGAATTTTCCTCGATAGGAGGTTCGTGATGATTAAAAAGCTCGATGTATGGATGTACTGGCTGCTGATTGGTTGTTTACACACTAGCAGGATTCAATGCAGTGCGAATGCAGTTCAGCCAATCCACCATGCTGGAAAAAACCAGCGTGTCTTGGAACGGTGGGAGGGCCTCTCGTGTGTTTTCGTTTTGTTTCGTTTCGTTTTTTTCGGTGGTGTTCAGTCTGGTTTTGATCGTTCGACCATTTTTCAGCTGCCTTTTCTCGTTCGTTTACAGCCCGCCCTGTCGCGTCATCATCCATCCGTCATCCCCTTGCCTTAGCACCAACCAATCAACTCCTTGCCGTCGACGCGCAGACGCCTGGACGAGACCTCTGCTGCCAGCTTCATCCCGGCCCGTAGGTTGCAACAAAATGCATCCCAAAAACACCCGAAACGAGTTATCCCCATTCACATTCACGTTGGGCGGCTTTGAAAACTACGTAAAATTTGTATATTCATTCAGTGAAAGTTCAGTTTTTTGTGATATGCTGTGTTTTGTGATCTTGGTTTGTGTGATTCGTGAATGGTCTTCCTGTCGGGCCGGGCCGGGCCGGGATGAGCAGCACAACGGAGTGCACGCATAGGTCTCGTTGTCCACTACGCCATCACCCGCTGCAAACGACAACGCAGAGCTGCCTGCTGATCAAAACCTGGAACGCCACGGCGATTGTGACTGGTTGGTTACGAAAAAGTATTTTCAGGTCATTAAGACGTTCATTTGCAAACAGAGTGTGTGCTTTTTTCGTGTGTGTGCTTTTCGTGTTTCTATGTGTTTCATTAATAACTATTGTGGATTTATTCAAATGTGTCCAGACTAAAATGACGTCATTTTTAAAACTGCTTTAAAACGCCCGTTTGTCAAAGTACAGGCACTAAAATGTCAGTTTGGTGTGACTGATTCGTGATTCGGCATTCACCATTTGTTTACGGAAAGAAATCGGCTAAACGGAAAGTCTGGTTTGCTGTGAACGGCAAGCGCATGTTTAGCGGCACATGACGTCATTTCAGTGGGACACGTTTAAAAAAATAGGTCATATTTATTACTTGCAGTCCGTGAACGAGCGCAAAAGTTCGGCGATCTGCTGTCGCTGTTGCCGGTTGAGTCATCGTACCTCTCAGCAACGGCCGTGTCCGCGCTGTGTCCCCAATGGTCGTTGGCCACACAACAACGAATTTCACACTGCGACGGCGCCCACGGTCGGCAACACTCCGCGCTGAGTTGCTCACGAAATGTTCGTTTTTTGGTTTTGATGGTTTCCCTGTCGCACTTGAGTTACATCAAGTTGGTTCGTTGATTGTTGCTCTGGAACCCAAGTTCTTGCCCGGGCGTTGATCCACCGCAGATAACAGTAGTGCACTGTGCTTACTTAAACCTCATTGGTTTCATTTGTTGTTTTATTGATTAAATTTTTTTACTGTTCAACTGTCGACGGAGCAAACCAGCACAAAAACAAGAACCCACTACTGAACGCTGTTACGTCACCGAATCGTAGTTTGATCAAGAAAATGAGCGACAAGGGTGAGTGATTTTTTTGGTAAATTCAGTGGCGTTTTTTGACAGGACATTTGTTGCACCCCACACTGTTTTGTTTGATTTTCACTTCGAAACTGGAAATTTTGGCGATCAAAATCAAGAATTTTGTGTCAACCGTTGGCATTTTTAGCGCCACTGCGAGCGATTCCGACAGCAAACGCACTGAAGCTATCGAAAGGTTTCTCAAACGAGCCGAAAAAAGATAATCGGCCACTAATGAAACGCGAGGGTGGATCGAAGGCAAGTGTGATGTTCTAATCAAAGTAATCAAACGTAGTGATTTCGTTCGTTTGCGTTAAAATGTTGCCTTGAAAATGGGTTTCGTTCGTTTCAGCTTATCGAGATTGTGAGACACCGCAAGCATTGCGAAGGAAACGAAAACAATGGGGTTGGATTGCGTTTAATTTGAATTGTTTTCACGGGCGATCATTTTTGCCATCCACAACTGGTGTCTTATCGTGCTGTAAAAAATCTACAGAAAACGAACAAAAACAACAACAGCGCAACGAGAAGGAAGAACAGAAGCGACGTATGCTAGAAGAGAAGGAACAGCGCAAGGCGGATGCTGAGGCTGCGCGGGAGGCGAAGAAACGAGCTCGCCAACAAGAAATTGTGCGCGTTCTGCTTGCAGTTTTTGATGTATTGTCTTTCGTTTTGGTCCCGAGGCTCAATGCGCCCTTAGATAGGTAATTTCCTTTTCACCCAATACGCATTGAGTCGCATAACCTAAAAAATTAATGAGTTCTTTTTTCCAATACTTTTTCTTGAAAAAAGGAACTCAAGTGGACATAAAAATGGTGAAACTGTCATTTTTCTTTTGCCACTTTTGTTCTTGTTTCAGGAGGCACTTCGTGCGAAGAAAGATGAAGAGAAAACTGCAACGAAGACTGGAAAAGGTGCCAAATGAGCAGTAAGTAAATGCATCAGTTGATCCGTTTTGTTTTTCTCTTTCAAAAAACGTTTTTGTTCAGTTTTTGGCTCATTTTGATCAGCACGAATATTTTGAACGACGACGAAACCGAGAAAGATGAGTACAAGGACGTTGACAACGAGCTGGACACGGAGAGTGCGCAAGCAGCAAGCTCAATCATTGGCGATCCAACGCCCGACCACGCTGCCGCTGCCACTGTGCCGTAGAACGATTGCAAAATGAACGTTAGTGAAGTCCCGAAAATTGATGTTACTTCTCAGTATTCACCATTTTTTCTGTTTTTCAAAAGACTTGCAAAAAGCGATTAGCAGAAAGTGGATTGGTAAAACGCAAACAGGGCGCCAAATAACATATTGTGGATTTATTGAAATGTGTCCGGACTAAAATGACGTCATTTGCTTTAAAAACGCCCGTTTGTCAAAGTACAGGCACTAAAATGTCAGTTTGGTGTGACTGATTCTACATTTACCATTTGTTTACAAGAAGAAACCGGCTAAACGGAAAGTCTGGCTTGCTGTGAACGGCAAGCGCATGTTTGGCAGCACATGACGTCATTTCAGTTGGACACGTTTAAAAAAATAGGTCATACTAATGTTACACATGTACGATATTACAGTAGTAGCGTGCGTGTGAACATTTTTTGTTTGTTTTGTGACTGTGCAACATTCACCGTTTTCAAGCAAGGACGTTCCGAATGGTTTTTCGCGTTACGACAACGACAAATGAATTGAGACATGCCAATCCTTGCCACCCCAAGCAGCAAGCATCATTTGCAGCGAGCACGTGCGTGCGCTCGATCAGCCAGCCGCGTGTGCACGTGCCGTCAACGTGCGCGCCCGCAGCAGCAGCAGCACCGCACATTCCCTTCACGACGGCCGTCCGTGTCACCGCCCCATCAGCAGCACAACAACAGCACACACAATTGCCGCCTCAGCCGCGGCCGAGTTACCTTCCACCGACCGGATTTCCTTCTGCGAGCACTTCCTTGCAGGCAGTGCAGTCAACTGCTGCCGTGGACACGCTGCCGCCGTTGAATCCGCTGCTGCCAAGTCGGATGCTCGCTTGACTGTTTTAGTTTTTTTGGTTTCGGTAGTATGTTGAGCAGTCATCAATTTTGATTTTAATTAGACATTCAGATCAACATGTCATTAGCTGTTGCATTTTTGAAAACTGAACAGTTCCGCCAACTGATTCGCCACACCAACCAAATGATCAAACCCAAAAGCACTGTTCTTGCACAGTTCGCATAAGCTGATGGGTGAACGAGTTCTTGCGTCACACGTGCCAAACATCGTTTCAGCCGTCGAGCGTGTCTTTCGGTGGCATGCACGGCGGCGTGCTGACCGCCACTCCGATGCCACAACAAACGCCACGGCCCACAGCACCAATGCCCATGCGTACCGCGGTGCCCGTGAACACGCAGCAACAGTCCGTCAGTGCAACCAGCGCAACAGCAACACGCCAAACGAGCCCGCCAATGCTCACTGTCACGGTCGGTCAGCGATGTTATCAAAGGTCAACACGGTGACTTTGAAGCAAACAAAACATGTTGGCCAGTTGTCTTTATTGATGCTTCTCTGAATGCAGCGGCAACTGATGCAACAAGCGCAGGACATGTTCCGAACAGCGAACAAACTCAGTCGACCTGACAGCGTTGATACTCGGCTTCATGGCTGGCAATCGAGGTTCGCTTTATTTGCTTTTTTGATCAAACTTCGTTGCCTGTTTGAAATTTTCCATACATCCATATCCATGCATCTACGATCTATTATCTTACTCCAGAGAACCCGTGTCCGCAGATGGGCAATGTTCTGACAGTGCGACTGTCGGAGGAGCATGCACTGGACGTGCTCGCTGCAGCAACGCAGCCGAAGTAAGAATGGCGCACAGTGTGCTTGTTGCTTCATAGTCGTTCAAGCTTGTATTCGTGCAAACGGATCATTTTCTGTGCAGATGAATTTCGAAACGGGTGAATGGAAACGCCTTCGAAAAGTGGTGAAAAGTGCGAGCCGCTTAGCATGGACATTGTAAATGATTTTAAAAATTGTTGATTTTTTGGTGCCATTTTTTTAAAGAAGTGATTTATTTCTATGATAAAGCAGTTTTTCATTACGTGTAGCAAAGGAATATTGATGTGTGTGTTGTTCTGTGGCATGGCAGTTAGAACTATAGTCGTCCTGGATAATTTGTAGTATTAGCTGATTGGCTGGTGGTTTTGCCTGAATGTCAAGTTCAAAAAAGAAATTTAATCTTTTTTTGGTTTTTTTGATTTTTGATGTGCGAGCATTTGTGAGGCAAATGGTCTTTTGCGGCCGAAGTATAGCGGCCTGGACGATAGCGGCCGGAGCATCGCGGCCTGGACAATCGCGGCCTGGAAGATTGCGGGCCGGGGCGACTGCGGCCTGGGAGGATTGCGGTCTGGGAGGATTGCGGCCTGGGACAATTGCGGCGCAGGACGATTGCGGCCGAAGTGTAGCGGCCTGGACGATAGCGGCCGGAGCATCGCGGCCTGGACAATAGCGGCCTGGAAGATTGCGGCCCGGAACGATTGCGGCCTGGGAGGATTGCGGCCTGGGACAATTGCGGCGCGGGACGATTGTGGCCCATGAGTTCGGAAATTTATGTAAAACCTTGTTTCTGATTTGGGAGACACAGAAAAATAAAAAGCAGTTTTGATGGCGGAATTTTTGGTTTTGCAACGACGACGATGCTCATCCTTGAAAATTTGTAAATGGCTGTGGAGCCAGTTTGGCAGACATGGAACGGCAAAACTGATGCTTTTATTTAGGGGGGGGGGCTGCCCCCCCCAAAAATTTTTTCGAATCTATCTCTATCTGGGCTCGGCGACAAGGAAAGTTGAGAATGGAAGATTTCGATTTTGGGTTCTAAAAAAAAATAATTACTAATCAATAAACAAGAAGACAACTTTTTTGGAAAAAAATGAAAACTCGCGTGCGAGCATAACAATAGGAATAATATAACCAGTTGCGTGCGACAAAGACAATGCAAAGCACCAATATTTCGTGGGCCGCAATCGTCCTAGGCCGCGATACTTTAGGGCGCTATCTTTCAGGCCGCAATGCTTCGGCCTCTATCTAATGGGCCGCAATCGAACGCACACCTTTGTGAAAGCGAACAGTTGGAATTTGAGTTCGAAAATTAATGCAAAACCTTGTTTCTGATTTGGGAGGCACAGAAAAATAAAAAGCATCAGTTTTGCCGTTCCATGTCTGCCAAACTGGCTCCACAGCCATTTACAAATTTTCAAGGATGAGCAGAGGAGAAATATGATCTGGACAGTGGATCCTGGTCGCCGCCGTCGTCGTCGTTGCAAAACCAAAAATTCCGCCATCAAAACTGCTGCTTTTTATTTTTCTGTGTCTCCCAAATCAGAAACAAGGTTTGACATAAATTTTCGAACTCATGGGCCACTCGTCCCGCGCCGCAATTGTCCCAGGCCGCAATCGTTCCGGGCCGCAATCTTCCAGGCCGCTATTGTCCAGGCCGCGATGCTCCGGCCCCTTCCGAATTTTTTTTTTTAATTAAAAAAAAAATTTTTTTTTTAAATTTTTTTTTACAAGTTAGGTTTGTTCGAAGCGTCTCGTCGAGCTGAGTTCATCTAGACTATTTTCAGAACGATCCGGAAAACTATAAGAGCGAAAATCGTGTTTTATTGAAATTATGTCCATTTCATAGAGGGAAAGTTGCATTTTCAACAGTAAAACAGGACAATTTTCGACGTGTACTTGAATATTGAACCGTTCTTAGTTGTTCCTCTTTAGAAAATTACCAAAATTTGACTGTGTTCAAAAATTCCTGTTTGCTGTAGCTAAGTCGGCAACCCCTGTCGACCCGGTCGCCCCCCCCCCCAAGACACTTACTTTCAGGTTCAACCAGCGACTTTCAGGTTCAACCAGCTATGCTATCTGCCACATGGCGAGAGCCCACTCTTCAAATCATCGTATCGAAAACACGTACCATGATTTCGCGATCACGTTGCGGGCAACTGACAGACGCAAGTTTAACACGTTAGTTTAGCTCAGCACGCAAGTTTTAACATTTGGCCATGTTATCGGGTATCTGAAAAACGGTCGTGTGATGTGGTATTAACCAACATCTCCGCTCCAATTGTTTAACAATATATCGCACAACTCCATTGTAGACCTATAACATACGCCAATCAACAAAATATCATGTTCATCTCATGGCCTACCGACTGAAAAAACATGTTCTAAGTTGCAAGAAAACGATTTCTGAAACGATATTTCAATTCAGTTAAGTCATTTCAACGCTAAAAATTAACTCTAGAAGTCAT
>JASANC010003270.1:0-11203 GCA_030248135.1 Theristus sp. LFF4_11
AAAATAACAATTGTATTTATCAGCTAACCGTGCCGTAGGCACGGGTCAATTGGCTAGTCTATATTATTAAATTTACAAAGTGTCTGTCTGTGCGTGCGTGTGTGTGTGGCACTTTTTTGCAATTTGAATTGGCGCCCTTTTTTGCTACTTAAGAAAACTCCATCTCAATTTCCTTAACCTATTTTTTATTAATGCCAGTTGAGATTGTTTTCTCAAAACGTCTCTCTTCATAGCTGGAGTCATCATGATACTCTTTGGTCAACAGAGACAGTTCAGCGCAGCATAGGCAAATGGAAGCGTTGCTGATCAAAACTTGATGATCGACTGGGAAAGATGTAACAAAACCGTCTTTGAAAAAGTTTGAACTTTTTTGTTTTTAAAAATCGGGTTGCAAAACGCACATCGACATCGGCATTGCAAGTTGCACTTTGGATTCAAAACAAGTAAATTTCATTGAAATTGATACTCCATGTTTCATTTTCAACTTGATACTCCATGGTTATGAGCGATAATTTCAACGTAACGCACGATGGGCAACTGGCAATTGTTGCTGCTCAAAACTTGACGAGCGACTGCGAAACATGTAACAAAACCGTCTTTGAAAAAAGTTAGTTTTTTAATTGGGTCGAAATGGTATTTTCCATTCATTTTCACTTTGCAAAATGTTTGGGTCATGTTGGGGTATTTTATATATAAACGGGTAAAAAGAAGCAATGACTGCAAAACGAAATTATAAACGTCACTTTTTTGTTTCTTCTATTCATTTTCACTTTAGAAAAAAGGCTTGGCTTATGTTAGGGTTATCGGGTAAACTTTTTAAAACGGGTAATTTTTAATGAAAAAAAACGTTAATTTTTATATTTTTTATTCAATCTTACTTAACTTACAAAAAGGCTTGACTTAGGTTGGGGTGAACGGGTAAAAATAGCAAAATCATAAACTTCGCATTTTCACTTTGCAAAAAAGGCTTGGCTTAGGTAAACGGGTAAAAGAAGCATTAGCTTTTTAAAACGGGTAATTGAAAAAAAAGTTAATTTTTATGTTTTTTATTCAATCTTACTTCACATACAAAAAGGCTTGACTTAGGTTAGGGTGAACGGGGAAAAATAGCAAAATCATAAACTTCGCATTTTCACTTTACAAAAAAGGCTTGGCTTAGGTAAACGGGTAAAAAAAGCATTAGCTTTTTAAAACGGGTAAATGAAAAAAACGTTAGTTTTTATATTTTTTTATTCAATTTTCCTTCACTTACAAAAAGGCTTGCCTTCGGTTAGGGTGAACGGGTAAAAATAGCAAAATCATAAACTTCGCATTTTTTACTTATTTAAATACATTAAAAAAATACTGTATTGTAGGCGACTTCACGGCAGCACAAGGTAAATTTTCTTCAGGGTTATTATTCAGTAAACGTTACTGTTTTTTCTTTCTAAGTCACTGCCACTTCACCAAAAAGGCTTGGCATTGATTAAGCCACATACGCTCGGGTCAATAGGCTAGTATATCTATTATACTAAGATAGTAGCTGCACGTTCGTGTGGCATTTTTTTGCAATTTGAATTGGCGCCCGTTTTTGCTATTTAAGAAATTTAAGAAAGCATCTCATCTCAATTCTCATTACCTAATATCAATCAACAAAAGCCAACTGAAATTGTTATCTCAATACGTCTCTCTTCATGATACTCTGAAGTCATCATCATGATACCAGGTCATAAGCGCCAGTATTCCGCACGATGGGCAAATGCAGTTGTAGGTGCTCAATGCTTTATGACTTTATGACCGTGAGCGAAAGATGAAACAAAGCTCCGTCTTTGAATTTTTTTTCATAATCGGGACGCAAAGTGGAAAAGTCGTATGGGCGTTGTAAGTGGACATTAAATGTTTTCAATAATGCGTTCAAACCAATATTTGCTTCGTAATTTTGTTGAAAAGTTTTGGGTTATAAGTTAGCTTAGACTAACACAACGGCCCCAAACTAAGATGCTGTTTCAAAAATTTTATCTAAACAAATCTATTAGCATTATGCGAAATCAGAAGAAACGGGTTTATTAACGAAACGCATTGTTAATTAAACATGGTCTTACTATTGGAAAGCAAAATTCAAAAGTGTTTTTGCACTGAAAAGTTGCATTTAACATTTATTTTTAATTCCACAGGTTTAATTGAAATTGTGCGAAACAAAAAACGGAAAATTAAGGTTTTTTGCGTAATATATTTAATTGGGGATTTAAAAAAATTTTGTTTGTATTTTCCATTCATTTTCATTTTACAAAAAGGCTTAGCTTATGTTGAGTTATGTTGGCTAAAAAAATAATAGCGAAATCAAAAAAACGGGTTTTTGAATAAAGTGCGTGATTAACTAAAAATGCTCCAACTATTAGAAAGCAAAACCGGAAATGGTTTTTCAAGTGGCTATTTGGAAAAAGCAGATTTTCCCAAATTCAATATCTTTTCAAATACTTTAATTAAAAAGGTGTGACTTTCAAAAACGACCTTTATATAACGTTACTTTTTTGCTTTTTCTGTTAAATTAACTTCAAAATTTTTCATGTTTTTAGCGGGAAGGGCAATTGGTCATTGGCGAAGGTTCTTTGTGATTACTTGAACTGGAACGATAGTTGATTGAGTTGCTGACCAAAGAACACGGGCTTCCCAATAAAACGATTTGCGGCGAATAAAACACAAACAAAACTGTGCAGGCTTTGAAAAGGTGCTTCATCCTACAAAAACGATATTTATGGGAATGGTTTTTCAAAAAACAAAACTTTTTACAAAACCGGAGTGGATTAACGGTTACCGATTTGGGCCAGTTTTGTGAAAGCTCAGAAGCCTTTTAAATAAGTCTCTCATTAATGAATAAAATTAAAAAAATACAATAAAAATGCAACTTTCAAACCGCACCAAGCTGTTTGAGAAAATGGTGCATTGGTGCATTTAACAACAATTTTTTTTAATTTGCGTGCAATCAGAAAAAAAGTAACGGGAACCACTTGGTCTAAATATAATAGAGCAAGACAAATTCAAGTAATGAAAAAAATGTTTTTACAACAGTAACAACTGAAAGTTACAATTACAAATTACATTCAAAAACGATTTAAAAAAACGTTATTTTTTGTCGTTTCAATTCAATTAGCGTTAAAATCGCTTTTCATATTTTTAACGGGAACGGCAATTGACCATTGGCGATTAAAAAAGATTGTTTTTAATTTTAAGGGAATGCAGTAAAATTGGGTTCTTGATCAGAAGACTGTTTTTTATAATTTAAACGGGAACGACTAAAGCAGCTCAAAATCAAAATGCAATGCATTTTTAATCCGGGTCGTGGGCGGGCACGGTTCAAAAGGCCAAAATCCACTAAAAAATAATAATTGTATTTATCCGCTAACCGTGCCGTAGGCACGGGTCAATTGGCTAGTCTATTATACTAAAAAAATACTTTGTCCGTGGAACTTTTTATGCAGTTTGAATTGGCGCTCATTTTTTTCAGTTTAGGCCAATTTTGCTATTTAAGTCATCATCAGCTGAATTTTTTTACTCCATTTTCTAATGACAAGGCAAAGTTCAAATCGTCAGTCTACATGACTTTAGTCATCGTGATGACTTTTGCTCCAGAACGACAACAAATGCTATGAGCGATAGTTCAAACGTAACGCACGTTGGCAAATGGCGATTGTTGCTGCTCAAACTTCATGATCGACTAGACTGATAATGGTTCGACTGTTAGAAAGTAAAATCATAAATGGCTTTTAAAGTGGTTACCAGCTAATCGAAAAAACGATTGTTTTCAATTTTTTGCACTTTCAATTTGCAGATTTAGTTAAAAATGGCCCAAACACAAAAACGCAAAATTTGAATTTGCGTGATTTTTTTTTAAATCGGCTGTTTAGTAAACACGTTGCTTTTGTATTTACAATTTAGTTTTCATTTTGCAAAACACGCTTGCTTTATGTTATAATAAACGGGTAAAAAAATTGTGCCTCTTTAAAACGGTATTTAAAAACGTCACTGTTTATACTTTCTACATTTTCGCTTAACAAAAAAGCTTGACTTTTGGTAAACTTAAGTTAGGTTAAACGGGTAAAACATGCATAATAAATATGTTGCCACATTATAAACTTCGATTTTCTAATTTATTTCAATGCGCGGGTTTTGCTAAAATTTACCAACGTCTACCTGTTTTCATCATCATTTTTTTTTAAGTTTTAGATCAAGAGTTAGCTTAGACTGAAATAAACTGCCCCGAACTAATACGCCGTTTCAAAAATAACAAGGTTTAATCTTAACAAAACTATCAACGTTGTCTAAAAAATCAATAGCGAAATCTAAAAAAACGGGTTTCTTAACAAAACGCGTTGTTAATTAAAAATGGTCTTACTATCGGAAAACAAAATTAAAAATAGCTTTTTGGTTTTGGAAACATTTCATTCCGCAGGTTTAACCAAAACTGTGCCAAATTAAAAAAAACGCAAAATGAAAATTGCGGGATGCTTTTAAACGGGCATTTTGAAAACAAACGCTTTTTGATTATCATGATTTTATAATTTTGTTGGTGATCAAAAAACATTACGCAGCCAGTAGTTGGGTGTTGCTGATCAAAGATTGTTTTATCATACTTTTAACGGTCATTGAGAAATTTAACAGACAGTGAAATGCAACTCACTAAAAAGATTGAAAGATTGCTTTTTAGACTGGATGATTGTTGCTGATGATAATACAAGATCATACGGTATGAGTGCTTTAAAAATGACAGATAATTTCTGTGGCAAATCAACAGCAGTCGGTTAAAGCAGCTCAAAATCAAATTGCAATGCACTTTAAAACCGGGTTGTGGGCAAGGTCAAAGGCCAAAATCCACTTAAAAATAATAATTGTGTTTATCAGCTAACCGTGCCGTAGGCACGGGTCAATTTGCTAGTATTCTACAAAAACCATAACAAACAAAACGACTCAGCCAATTAATGTCCGTTCTCGTAAACCTGTCTGATAAGAATGATAAAAATGACGCCATCATGATAACATCATGACGTCACGTTCATTAAGCAAACTGCACCAACAGGCGACGACCAGCAAGATGACGGGCAGAAATCCGTGCCAAAAATGCCAAGAAGATCGCCGGGCAAGTGACAATGTCAGTGTCAATCGGTCCCAAGCACCAGAGGAATACGGCTATAAATTGAGAAAAAACCACATAGGGGGGGGGGCAAATCTTTTTGGAGGGGGGGAGGGGGTAAGTGTGACCCCCCGGTCACTTGCCAGAGGGCTGCACCGGATGCTAATCGGTTTCTGGGGGAAGAGAGCCATTGCACACACAATTGGCAAACGGCATTTTTGCGAAAGACAACTCCTAGTCTGCGACTTATCTCGCCTTAATGTACTGTAGAAAACAAGGATCTGCCAAATCTATTCGGCCATACGTTTTGTAGTGCTCTGCACCGTTCTCTGACCTGCTGTGGAGAGACTCAGTCAAGTTAGTCTTTCTAGAATCTGGACAAATTGCACTCGTCATGCATACCAATGTCTCCCTTCGAGTGTCGTAGTCAAGCAACACAAAGTTCCAGTGTACAAAAGCGTTTCTGAAATACGAACTTGATTTGAAGCGTGCGATGCTTGTTTTTCGCACGGTTCACAAAACTGACGGTCTTTGCGTTTTTACTACAATAATATTGTGTGGGAGTGCGCTGCCGAGCCTGGTATGGAACGGTCTAAATTGGGTAAAAACAGTCCAAAAAAATCAAAATAATCAATTGGACTAAAAGCGTCAACAGATCTGGGAGCAAACAAGAGGGCAAATTGCCCTGTTTTAACCCATCGGCCCAACTTACGGCAACAAATCAACTTTGAGCCATTCCATTGCGACGTACTCCGCTCTGTAGCTGCCTGACTCGAATGTCACTTCACAGATTTGCGTGTCGAATGGATACAGAGGGAGCTCAAAAGAGCATGTACCTGGGAAAATTAAATGAATCTTTTTTGGTAAAGTGTTGGCCTGAAGACCGTGAACTTGGTTTTGAAATATTGCACTAACATCGCAAACAAACACACTGGCAGACACACACTTTCCAGAGCACAAGATTGCTCACCTGTTAAGTGCGCTTGAACGGTCCTCGAAACAGTTCCATTCGCAGACACCAACACGAATTCATTCTCACCTATCAAGGCAACCCTGTAGAAAAATGAAAAAAAGACTATCTATCATTTCTTTGATGACTTTGGCGCCATATGGTTTCAAAATATTCGCTGGTTTTGCCACCGGACATTCAGTTGGGGCTAATCCCTCCATACTGTTTTGTGAAGGATCACTCAAAACGAATTGAAAGACTGCTGCTCGTGCGCGCAATGGTGACTACTTGCCTTGATTAATCAGGCGTATACTGTTTTACAGTATACTGTATACTGTATACTGTATACGAGACTCAGTCAAGTTAGTCTTTCTAGAATCTGGACAAATTGCACTCGTCATGCATACCAATGTCTCCCTTCGAGTGTCGTAGTCAAGCAACACAAAGTTCCAGTGTACAAAAGCGTTTCTGAAATACGAACTTGATTTGAAGCGTGCGATGCTTGTTTTTCGCACGGTTCACAAAACTGACGGTCTTTGCGTTTTTACTACAATAATATTGTGTGGGAGTGCGCTGCCGAGCCTGGTATGGAACGGTCTAAATTGGGTAAAAACAGTCCAAAAAAATCAAAATAATCAATTGGACTAAAAGCGTCAACAGATCTGGGAGCAAACAAGAGGGCAAATTGCCCTGTTTTAACCCATCGGCCCAACTTACGGCAACAAATCAACTTTGAGCCATTCCATTGCGACGTACTCCGCTCTGTAGCTGCCTGACTCGAATGTCACTTCACAGATTTGCGTGTCGAATGGATACAGAGGGAGCTCAAAAGAGCATGTACCTGGGAAAATTAAATGAATCTTTTTTGGTAAAGTGTTGGCCTGAAGACCGTGAACTTGGTTTTGAAATATTGCACTAACATCGCAAACAAACACACTGGCAGACACACACTTTCCAGAGCACAAGATTGCTCACCTGTTAAGTGCGCTTGAACGGTCCTCGAAACAGTTCCATTCGCAGACACCAACACGAATTCATTCTCACCTATCAAGGCAACCCTGTAGAAAAATGAAAAAAAGACTATCTATCATTTCTTTGATGACTTTGGCGCCATATGGTTTCAAAATATTCGCTGGTTTTGCCACCGGACATTCAGTTGGGGCTAATCCCTCCATACTGTTTTGTGAAGGATCACTCAAAACGAATTGAAAGACTGCTGCTCGTGCGCGCAATGGTGACTACTTGCCTTGATTAATCAGGCGTATACTGTTTTACAGTATACTGTATACTGTATACTGTATACTGTATACTATATGCTGTATACTGTATACTGTACAGTAGGCGACTATACAGCGTGTCTGTTTAAACATGTCACTTTTTTGCAAAATTCTGAACCCGCGAATTCTGAACCCAATCTTGCAGTAAAACAAAGTTTCGCATATGCTATGCTTGGGAAACCACTGACAGGTTTGAACAAACGAGACCATATCATTCAAGGGAAAACCGATACAAGCCGACTTTTACTAACCTTTTTGCATCGGTAGTGACCGTGTCGGGAGTCCAGAGATCAGAGATGCTCGTGCGCGGAACCGTGAAGTTCTTCGGACACGCGGGCTTAGTCCGAAATGCAAGTCGTCGATCCTCGTAGCGCTGCTCGATGTGCCTGCGAAAGCATCGACGTGAAAATTGTGTTGCTGCAAGAAGAAACAGTGAGAACGAAACAAAACAAACAAAAAAATCCCGTTAAGTTTGTGATTGAATTGACATTCCGAGTAACTCAACATCTTGTTGATGTTTTGTTGACTTTATTTTTTCACCAAAACCTACGCGTCTAGCTCGAACTTCCCATCGTCGTCAGTGCTCAGCTTGATTCCTTGAATTAGAACGTCAACCAGAACTCGCACTTCGTTTGGCGGCGACTGCAAGTGCAAGTGGAACTAATATAAAAAATGTACTTAAGCTACAGTCGAATACAATAACACATTGTATTCAACTAGCTGATTGGTTGGTGCATGCGTTCTGTGCATGAATAGCTGAGAACATTGTTGTTGTTGTTGTTGTTTGTTGTTGTTGTTGTTGTTGTTGTTGTTGTTGTTGTTGTTGTTGTTGTTGTTGTTGTTGTTGTTGTTGTTGTTGTTGTTGTTGTTGTTGTTGTTGTTGTTGTTGTTGTTGTTGTTGTTGTTGTTGTTGTTGTTGTTGTTGTTGTTGTTGTTGTTGTTGTTGTTGTTGTTGTTGTTGTTGTTGTTGTTGTTGTTGTTGTTGTTGTTGTTGTTGTTGTTGTTGTTGTTGTTGTTGTTGTTGTTGTTGTTGTTGTTGTTGTTGTTGTTGTTGTTGTTGTTGTTGTTGTTGTTGTTGTTGTTGTTGTTGTTGTTGTTGTTGTTGTTGTTGTTGTTGTTGTTGTTGTTGTTGTTGTTGTTGTTGTTGTTGTTGTTGTTGTTGTTGTTGTTGTTGTTGTTGTTGTTGTTGTTGTTGTTGTTGTTGTTGTCTCAACTCCTGCGTACTCTATTTCTGCTAACATTCTCCAGTTTACAAAGGCAATTGCAATTTTTTGTGAGTGCTTTCATGTCTGTTAATTTTCATGACCGTTAAAAGTATGAAAAACAATCTTTGATCAGCACCCAACTTCTGCAATTTTTTTATATCAACAAAATTAAAAATCTTAATCAAGCGTTTGTTCAAGTGCCCGTTAAAGATGAGCGTTTTGTTTTAGAAGTTTTTGTTTTTTGATTTTTAATTAACAAGCGTTGCTGTTAAGAAACCCATTTTTTCTATTATTACTTGAATTATAGTTTTTGCTCTATTATATTTTTAGACCGAAGTGGTCTCGGGGCCCGTTTATTACAAGACCAAAACTTACAAAAATTTTCGATTGCACGCATTAAAAAATTAGAAAACAAAAATTGGTTGTTAAATGCATGCACCCATTTAGCTACGATTTTCAAACAGCTTTTTGTTAAGCGAAAATTTGAAAGTTGCGTTTTTATAGTTTTAAGAGCACATTTTTTTTTTATTATAACATAAAGTAAGCTTATTTCATAATGTATTGAGACTTTTTAAAAAATTCAAATCACGCATCCATTTTCGTTTTTGTCTTTGGGCTTTTTACAAAACTGGCCCAAATCGAAGTAACCGTTAAATCATCGTTTTTGATAAGTAACCCTTTAAAGCCATTTGATTTTGGCATTTGTTTTTTGAAAAACATTCCCATATATCGGTCATTAGAAAATGGAGTAAAAATTCAGCGATGATGACTAAAAGCAAGGCCTAAAGGGGTGGTAAGAAAGTTTTTTTTTAGTATAATAGACTAGCCAATTACCCGTCCTCCGGCACGGATAAATACAATATCAGTTTTTAGTGGATTTTGACCTTTTCAACCGTGCCCGCCCACACCCAGCCTTATCTTCCTTTATTATAAAAAACATCTTCTGACAAGAACCCAATTTACGCACCAAATTAAAACGGGCAAATATGAAAAGCGATTTTACGCATTGATTGAACGACAATAACTTTTAACGTTTTTGAATGATTTGTAGTTGTAACCAGTACTGTTGTAAAAACATTCGTTTCTATTGGGACCAAGTCCCGTTACTTTTTCTGATTCACGCAAATTAAAAAAAATTGGTAAATGCAGCAAACTCAATCAACTGGTGCGGTTTGAAATGTTTATTGTTTTTTTCTGAGACATATAAACCGCCACCGTTCCAGTTCTTTTGTAAAAGTTTGGACCCCGGAATCACCACAGACCTCCAGTCCCCTCGTTTTATTGGGAAGCCCGTGTTCTTTGGTCAGCAACTCAATCAACTATCGTTCCAGTTCAAGTAATCACAAAGAACCTTCGCCAATGACCAATTGCCCTTCCCGCTAAAAACATGAAAAATTTTGAAGTTAATTTAACAGAAAAAGCAAAAAAGTAACGTTATATAAAGGTCGTTTTTGAAAGTCACACCTTTTTAATTAAAGTATTTGAAAAGATATTGAATTTATGAAAATCTGCTTTTTCCAAATAGCCACTTGAAAAACCATTTCCGGTTTTGCTTTCTAATAGTTGGAGCATTTTTAGTTAATCACGCACTTTATTCAAAAACCCGTTTTTTGATTTCGCTATTATTTTTCAGCCAACATAACTCAACATAAGCTAAGCCTTTTTGTAAAATGAAAATGAATGGAAAATACAAACAAAATTTTTTTAAATCCCCAATTAAATATATTACGCAAAAAACCTTAATTTTCCGTTTTTTGTTTCGCACAATTTCAATTAAACCTGTGGAATTAAAAATAAATGTTAAATGCAACTTTTCAGTGCAAAAACACTTTTGAATTTTGCTTTCCAATAGTAAGACCATGTTTAATTAACAATGCGTTTCGTTAATAAACCCGTTTCTTCTGATTTCGCATAATGCTAATAGATTTGTTTAGATAAAATTTTTGAAACAGCATCTTAGTTTGGGGCCGTTGTGTTAGTCTAAGCTAACTTATAACCCAAAACTTTTCAACAAAATTACGAAGCAAATATTGGTTTGAACGCATTATTGAAAACATTTAATGTCCACTTACAACGCCCATACGACTTTTCCACTTTGCGTCCCGATTATGAAAAAAAATTCAAAGACGGAGCTTTGTTTCATCTTTCGCTCACGGTCATAAAGTCATAAAGCATTGAGCACCTACAACTGCATTTGCCCATCGTGCGGAATACTGGCGCTTATGACCTGGTATCATGATGATGACTTCAGAGTATCATGAAGAGAGACGTATTGAGATAACAATTTCAGTTGGCTTTTGTTGATTGATATTAGGTAATGAGAATTGAGATGAGATGCTTTCTTAAATTTCTTAAATAGCAAAAATAAGCGCCAATTCAAATTGCAAAAAAGTGCCACACGAACGTGCAGCTACTATCTTAGTATAATAGATAGCCAATTGACCCGAGCGTATGGGGCTTAATCAATGCCAAGCCTTTTTGGTGAAGTGGCATTGACTTAGAAAGAAAAAAACAGTAACGTTTACTGAATAATAACCCTGAAGAAAATTTACCTTGTGCTGCCGTGAAGTCGCCTACAATACTGTATTTTTTTAATGTATTTAAATAAGTAAAAAAATGCGAAGTTTTATGATTTTGCTATTTTTACCCGTTCACCCTAACCGAA